>QLOT01000787.1:0-18767 GCA_003313875.1 Russula aff. compacta
ATGGGGAGAGGGGAGACCGAAGTAGCAGATCGTTGATCGAGGGTGATGATGTTGGTGGGGAATGGAGTACTGTTGCAAGGAGGTATCATTAAGACAGGTTCAGGACCAGCTAGAGCTTCGATGGTGAGGAGGGTCAGTCACTGTGCAATCTCAGTTTGGCCGTTGTTACTGGCCTGCTCCATAGCTGTACTAATGGTGCAATTTAACTGGAACTCTCTGTTTTCCTGTGTCTGCCTGGCTGCTTCTTCCAAGGCGTGGCAGGCTTGAATGCGATGGATGTCATTGATGGCGATGCCATAGCAAAAAGACTCGTTAACGAGAGATTTGGATGGGGATGGGGATCAGACTGAGCTACGAGAGGATGGGACGTGGACAGAGTTACGAGATGAGTTGGAAGAGGAGCGGGTTGCAGGCATATTAAAGTGTTTGGTAGTTGTCTGAGGAAGAGAACTGGGGAATCATTTGGGATGGAAGAGGGTGTATTTATACATTATGTCATCCACCTGAAGGGGTAAGATAAAATTCTGTCAGGAGGTCAGGTGCATGCAGGGCTTTGTGATCGATCCATGAGTCGTCAGCTGATGGGTATCCTTTCCAATGCACGAGGTACTGAATTTTATGTCCTCGCCTCCTCATGTCCTTGATCGATTCAATCTCATATTCTTCTTCACCATCAATTAGATCAGGTGGTGGTCTTGTGAAGGTTTGACCATATGCTTCCATCTCCTTATATGGGAGAAGTAGGTTGCTGTGGAATACATTATGAATCCTCATGGAGGAGGGGAGGTCCACTCTGTAAGCACTTGATCCAATCTTTTCCGTAATTGTGAAGGGTCCGTATCATTTAGGGCTGAGTTTCTTTGATCTGGAGATGTTGAAGTTTTTGCCCTCTACCCATACTTGCTCTCCTACTTTTATCTCGGTTGTTTTCTTTTGTTCTTTGGTTTGATGGATGTGTTCTAGACGTTTCTGTGCCACATCCCTTGCTTCTTTCAGGGCTTCTAGATGTTCTTTGGTTGCTGGTACTTCATCTGTCACTTCTAGAATAGACACTTGGGGTCTGATGCCAATTAAGAGTTTGTGTGGGCTTTTTTGCGTGCCGTCATGTTTCCACAAGTTGTGGGCATATGCAGCAATAGGTAGCATCTTGGCCCAATTGTCTTGTCTTGCAGTTGACCAAGGTTGGAGGTATTGTTCTATCCACGCATTCATTCGCTCAGATTGTCCATCGGTCCTTGGGTGAAAAGCTGTAGACAGGTTCTGAGTTATGCCTGTAGCTTTGCAAAGCTTCTTGGAAAATTTTGAGGTGAAGCAGGGATCTCAGTTGGAGATAATTTGTCTGGGAAGTCTGAACCAAGGCATGAGGTGTTTCAGATACTCATTGGCCATGCCTGCCCCATCTATCGTCTTATGACAAGGAATGAATTTAGCTGCTTTTGTACATCCTTGGTCAACAATAGTGAGGATTGATTCAAAGCCATCTGATTTTGGGAGGTCGGTGATAAGATCCATCAATACATATTGAAAGGGGCCTTCCTCTACGTGGGTATCTAGTCTGTGTAACAGTAACTTGGTTCTGTGTATGTTGGTCTTGGACTCTTGACAGCGGGCACATCCTTTGATGTAGTCTTCTACAAATTCTCAGAATCTGGGTCCTTTGTACTTGTTCTTTATCAAATACCAAGTGTTGCTGATGCCTGGGTGTCCTCCTGCTGGGGAATCATGAATGTCCTGTAAAACTTTGTGCCAGAGGTGAGGGTCATCTTTGAGGAAAGTTTTTCGTAGGAAGAGGTGGTCAGGGAGTAGTGTACATGGTTCATCAGTGTTCACCCCCTTGTTAAGGTCGATGCGATGGGAGAGGAGGTCGGCAACAGTGTTAGAGGTACCTGCAATGTGTTCAAGGATATAGTCATAATCTTGTAGGTATTCCATCCAACGCACTTGGCAACTGGTGATTTTATGGGGTTCTCTGAAGTATTGAAGATTTTTGTGGTCAGTGCGGACTAGAATCGGTTGCTCTGCTCCTAGGAAGAGGGGTCGACCACACTTGAAGCCAAAGATGATGCCAGTGAGTTCTTTGTCATGCACATTGTAGTTCCGTTCTGCATCTTGGAGGCTACAGGAGTGGAAGGCTATGGGATGGACGCCGTCATTGAATTCTTGAGAGGTGACTACACCTAATGCATATCCTGACGCATCAGTCTCCATAATAAATCGTCTAGACCAGTCAGGAGTGTGAAGGACAGGGAAGGAGGTACAGTCGTTTTTGAGTGTTTGAAAGGCAGTGTTTTCTTTGTCTGTCCATTGCCATTTGTAGTTCTTTTTTGGTTAGGTTGTTCAGTGGATGGGCTTTATCAGAGAAAGTGGGAGATGAAGGTGCAATAGAAATTACAGAAGCCCAAGAAACTGCAAGTCTCATTGACCGTCATTGGTACCAGCCAGTCAGCGATGCCTTGGACTTTGACTGGGTCCATCCTGACTTTGCCATTGCCGATGATCACTCCTAAGTACTCAACTTCCTTCTGGTGGAAGTGGCATTTTTCTGGTTTGAGGTAGAGGTCGTGGGCCATTAGTTTCTTCAAAAATAGGTCAACTTTTTCCTTATGAATCCTGTCATCATCTTCTGTAGCAATAATGACATCATCCATGTAGACTCTGAGCCATCCTTGTGCAATCTCTTCTCTGAAAATATCGTCCATCATAGTTTGGAATGTTGCAGGTGAGTTGGTTAAACCAAAGAACATTACTGTGGGTTTGAAGAGTCCTTCACTGGTTTTGAAGGCAGCTTTCCATTCATCACCATCTTTGACTCTAATATTGTTGTAGCCCCAGCAGATGTCAAATTTGGAGAAGAGCTTTTTGCTGGAGAGGTTGTGGATAAGATCGGTGATGAGTGGGAGGGGATATTTGTTAGGAATCGTCCACTTATTTAGATTCCTATAATCTTGAACTGGTCTAAACTTGCTGTCTTTCTTTCAGATAAGGAAGAACCCACTGGCATAAGGCGATTTAGACCGTCGTATTCTTTGAAGTCATAAGTTAGTAGCAAGGAACTCTTTTTGTTCTTCTTTCTCTTTCGGCGATAGGGGGTAGACTTTACAGTTGAGGTATGCTGGTGCATCCTGCTTTAGGTCTATAGCATGATCCCATTGGCGTCTTTCAGGAAATCGTTCAGAGGCAGTTTCTGAAAATACTTTGCCAAAAGGGTGATATTGTGGTGGGACTAATTCTTGCCAGGTTTGTTTAGTTTTGTCGGTAGTGTCAATGGCAAGCTGTTGAGCTACCATCATCTTCCTGACATTAGTCCTGATCCACACTTCGTCTCCATCTTCCCATCTGGGTATAGCTCGTACCCAGTCTACAGATTTCTTGTGGTCTCCTTTTCTTCATATCTTCCACTGGTTAGCATTATTGGTAGAGATGGTAACCATATCCAACAATTGACCATTGCTCCAGTCAATGTCTGGTTTTGTGGCCTCAAAGAAGGGGTATCCCAAGATGAGATTATCTTCTCCAATATCTGTTACTAGGAATTGATGAGATGCTTCAAGTCCTGCGCATTTCACCTTCATTGTGATTTCATGGGTAATATCCCCCATTCTGTTTAGTCTTCCATCAATGTTCTTGACTTTTCTAGGTTTATCAAGAGGTTTGCTCTGGAGCACTAGTTCTCGCACTGTTTGTGGATGGATAAAACATTCTGTTGCTCCTGTATCCAAGAGGGCAACTTTATTGGCTCATTTCTTTTTGGTATGTATAAGGGTAGTTGTTTTTATTGCTCGATGCTTGCACCTATATACAGAGTCTTGTGCTACTGCCTGGGTGAGAGCCGATGCACTCAGGCACTTTGAAAATCCAGCCCATCTTCGCCTTCATTCATTGCTTTAATAAAGGCATCTTTTTCCTCCTCCAAGAAGCCCATAATAACACTCTTGATTCCAGCTATCTTGGAGGGCATGTTTCCAGGCACTTCTGGGCTGGTTTCTGAAGTCACAGCTGAGTCAGTGTCACTTGTTGTCTGAGCAGAACATGCCACTGGTTTTTGGTCTGGGCAGTTCCAGGCCACGTGACCCTGTTTGTTGCACTGGAAACACTGGCCTTTTTTCCAGCATTTTTCTTTGTCAGCTTCGGTCACAGCCTTTTGTGTGGTGCCAGCCAAAGTATCCATGGCATTTGGATCACGTGGTGGGAGGCAGGGACACGCAGCCTGTGCATTATTGTTGTTGCCTCCTCTCCCCCATCCTTGTCCTCCTCCACAACCCCAGGACCACCTGCCATTACCAGCATTCTGGTTTTGGGCTTGGTTTCTGGGTTGCTGGGGGTTGGAATAATCCCTGAATAGGGCCTGAGTCTGCAACCAGACTCTATGACCTTCTTGCGCCGATTGGACCCACTGCTCGAAGTTCGAGGGATGATCGTGATGGATACTTTCTTCAGCCAGGGATCGAGGAAGACCATGGGTGAAGATTTGTAATGCTGTGGGGTCATTGAGATCCATGTTTGCGAGGCCGCCGAGATTCTCGAATGTGGCGATATATTCATCAATATTGCCACCTGTCATTTTAAGTTTCTGTAACTCGTTGGCCGCTTTTTCCTGCTCAGCATAGTTCATGAATGACCATTTAAATTCTTGCTCCAGGACCTGCCAAGGGGTCATACCAAATGGAAGTTCACTTGGGTTGTCTTCGACTTCAGCAAGCCATTCATTTTTCCTAATGACCCAGGTGTTGATCTTAGGTCCTTTGAGGAGCCCAAGGAAGTACATGCATTTTGTGTATAGGTCTTTGGCTATACTGGTGCATCTATTCATCATCATGAAGCGGTTGAAGTTGCTCAAGAAAAGTCTAGTTTTGGCACGATCGCCATCAAATTTCATAGGTGGCATGCCTGCCATTCTTTCATCTTTATCAGTTTGTGGTTCTAACGCATCAAGATCTGCAAGGGTGATGGGGTCATCTCCTGTTCCTCGAGGGTGTCGTGGTGGCTCTCGACCGCATTTGGTGTCTGAAGATTGGAGTGCCGTTCCAAGTGTTGCGAACATAACTGGTTGCAAGGGCATTGGTTGATCTCGTTCTGGTACTGACGCTACACTGGCAGCACAGGATGGAGCACAGGATGGGGCGCATGATTGTGGTATCAGTTCTCTGGATGCACGAAGAGCATCCATATCAATCCCTTGACTTGGGGTGTGTACTAGGCCAAGGCCATCTCTTGCAACACGGATGGCTTGGAAGATGGGGCTGTCCAGTTCAATTTCAAACCACACACCTTCGAAGTTCTCGATAGCCAGCTTGGCTCCTTTGAGATAGGTGTATTATCCTGCCCAGGGGGCGTTGTCTTCACCAGCTGTGCAATGCCTCAGATTCACTGTCTGTGCAAGAGACAGATTGTTCGAGGCATGTGGGCTGATCTGAAAGGGGCAGTGGAGCATGGCTCGCACTATGGTGTTGTTGGAGAGTTTTCCTTTAGAACTAGACATGTTGTACTAGTCATTTACACAATAGAGATTTCCAGAAGCTTGTTCTAATGTCACACCCAGGCTGGCGTGTCAATCGTTCAAGTCGGATTCAACTAAGTCGGCAAGTTATGTGATGCGACGTGTGTACACTGACAAGGGTTTGGGATGAAGTCACCTCTGACCAAGGATAGAAAACTAGCACTTCACAGGTGGCTAGAAGACTTAGAGATTCAAGGATAGCTTTACAGGTAGCTATAGACCTTTCTGAAGACCTTGTAATGCCTGGTATTGCACAGGAGAACAAGCTTAAGGCTTGCTCTTGTGGTTACTACAGTTTATATAGATGGGGACACTATTGTTGTACAAAATGGGAGAACAATGGGAGACTGTCCTAATCGATGTAACAATGGGTTTTGTGATATATGAGGAGAACAATAGGAACTGACCATGTCACGCTAGACTGGGTGTGGCGGTTCTGTCTTCTGATGATCTGAGCGCATTGCTCTCTTTGATGGGGTTCTAGAGGATCTGGTGGTCTGTGTTGGTTCTCTGGGTTCAGGTAATCATCAAGCTCTATGGCCACAATTGATATCGCTTATGTGGGTTTTGTTCTAGAATGGGTGCGCTAGCACAATTGCAACTAGGTCTTTGTTCAGACAGTATCTGGCAGTGAGATGCTGTGCTGTTCTGCTGTGTCTTGGACAGATTCAAGGACCTTCCTTGAAGGCATAGAGTCTCTGTGTAGTCTGGGGGTTTGGGTACCACATCCTTAGTGGTGAATGCTGCTGAGTGAAGCGGAGTCGATCCCTAGTGATCTGTGTATTCTCCTGGTTCTATAATGTCTCCTTCCTGGGGGGGGGAAGACAAGGGCTGTTACTGCTTCAAGGTAACAGTTTGGCTCTAGCTTGAGCGATGCGAAGAAACAACGCAGGCATTTCTGAGCAGGTTCTGGTGTCAGGGTTTCAATAAGTTCCTAATAAGGAACTGGTCTTTCTATATATGGCAGGTAAGAGTCGCGTTGGCTCTAAGTCGCTTTAGAAGACTCTTCAAAGAGTTTTGAAGAGCTCAAGAGGGAGAGGATGGTTCTTAAGCTTAGTTCACATGAGGTAGAATGAACAAATGGTCTTGTATTGTACAAGAGACCAAGCTTAAGGCTTAGGTCTCGCATTCTGAGGCTTTTATAGCCCTTGTGGCTACTGAGGCTGTACAGGTACTAAGGTATTACTACTAAGTGCCTATGGGATGCGTCTTAGGCAGCTGGCATGTCCAGTGATGCGTCTGGATGGCTTGGGATGGCTTGGTGATGCGTCTGAGCAGCTAAATGGTAGGTACGCATTTCAGCCAGTAAGAAAGTGTCAGTAGTCCAAAAGAGGCAAGTGAAACACATCGGAGAATTAGTCTGTAGGTATTAGTAATGAGCTGAAAGGGCACGACATAGAGGGGGGGGCTGTGGAATGTAATAGAGACATAGTAATGTAGGTATGAGGAGGTGGAGGAGGTTCCCAGCTGGAGTGTGAGAAAGTGGTTACCATAAAAGGTAAAAACTGATGTAAGCAAAGTCAGTCCAATGCAAGTCCCAGCCCATTACATCACCCTCTGTTTAGAGTTGTTTCTTGGTGACCCTGTAGGGGCAGTTGCGGTGGATGTGGCCATTCTTGCGGCATTTGTGGCAGCATTTGTTGTGGCTTCTTTCGTTGGCAGGGTGGTATCCTGCCCAGGCGCAGATGTATTTATCGTTGTTGTTGTCTGTGTTGAAGGGGTCGATGTGCTGGAGGTAGTCAGGGGTGGTGAACCCCTTGAGTACATCCTCCATGTTGTTTTGAACCTTGGTACTCCAAGGTACGGGCTGGGCTTTGACCCCAGCAGCAATTCTGTTGTGAGCATCTGCAAATTGGAGGGCCCCTATCCACTCCAACTTCTTCATCTTGATGAAGCATAGCTTCATCCGCAGCTTTTGCATTTCTTGTTCCAGGAAGCTGGTGTCCTGGTCCCATTTTCTAAAGGCTAAAACAGCTGCTGTTAGTGACTCATCCCCTTTGTCCTTCAAGGCATCATCGACGCTTTCAGCAATCGGTTCCCTTCCTGAGAACAGCCTGACGTGCTGGCTGTTGTACTCAGAGTGGGAATGTGTAGAAGGGATGGGCAGGAGGAGGTCTGTGTATACCTCATGTCCTCTACCCATTGTGGTGCTGATGAGGGGGTACCGCTGGTTGTCAAAGTGGTACTTGTAGTACCGGGCATAGTCAGTGGTGCCATTAACATGGGGGACAATAAACGGCTCATTGGTGTGGGTGCGCCACCCTGCTCCTGGGTGGTCATCACTCTTCTTGTTCTCCTCTTCATTCTCTTCTTTGTTGATCCTCCTCCTAAGGATGTCTTCATCTTCCTCTTCCTCTTGCTGGAAGGTGCAAGGCCTTTGGATGGATAGTGCCCGCAGGGCAGCCCATACACTGTTTGTTGAATTGTTAGTGGTGGTGGTGGTGGTGGTGACTGTGGCCACAGGGCATTGCTGTTCTCCTGAAAGGTTAGCCAAGGCCTCCAATCTGTTATCAGCGGGGGAGAGGATTGGGGAGGCAGGAGGTGTGGGAGTGAGGGAGCGGACAGAGTATTGGGGGGAGGATGGAATGGGCATGGGCGGTGTGGGTCCAGTATCCTCGTCACTATCAACCGCAGTAGAGGATGTACTGTCCCCGAAGTTGATGAGGGGTGTAAAGCGGTTGTTGGACTGGATGGTCCCAGATACGAAGGTGGGGCCTCTGGTGGTGGTGGTGTTGAAGGGGACGGCAACTGGGGCGCAGGTGGAGGCCATTGGTGTGGTTGGTGGTGGTGATGAGGATGGTGGGGCTGCAGATTGGACGAGGTGGTCACCTAGAGTGATGAGGTTTTCAAGGCGTAGGAGAGTAGCACCAAGTTTGCTTTGCTGGTAGCGAGGGTTGTTGGGTTGTAGGTAGAACTGGGTTAGGGAGAAGGTTGGGTTAGGTGAAAGAATATCTTCAAGGAGCTGGTCTGGTGTGGGAGTGGTAGAGGCTATGGTTAACTCGCTGTGAGGGATCACTGCTTGTTGCTTTTCTTCAGGTAGAACTGGTGGGTCTTATATACGTTTCTACCCCCTGTTTATGCCTGTTGTTTCCCATAGAATTCTTGAAGGAGTTCCGGAGCGTGTAGGTCATCTTTGCTGACCCATGAGTTGTCCGAAGTGGGGTATCCTTTCCACCTGACCAGGTATTGACACTGATGCTTGTGCCCATGTAACCTTTCTTGGATAATTTCTTCAACCTCATACTCTTCTTCGCCTTCTATTGTTTCAGGTGCTGGGCGTTTGAAAGGTATGCCGTACTCTTCAGTTTCTGTATATGGTGATAGTAGGTTCACATGAAACACATTGTGGATGTGCATGTGGTTTGGAAGGTCTAGGCGGTACGCCACTGCTGATACCTTCTGACTGATGGCAAAAGGGCCTAGGCATCTTGGTTCCATCTTCCTTGATGGGGCCTTGGTTTTGACGTCGCACGCATCAAGCCACACTTGTTGGCCTACTTCAAATGTTCTAATTGGTTTCATGATTTGGGTCTTCCTTTGCAGTGATTGGTGGGCTATTGTTCTTGCTTTGTCTAGTTCTTCTAGACAGGTGGCGGTGGCAGGAGCAGTTTCATCTCCTTCTGTCCAAATTGCTGATGGATTAAGTCCCATGATTAATTGGTGTGGTGTAAACCCAGATGCTTCATGTTTCCATGAGTTATGCGCGAATTCTGCCACTGGGAGGTAGGTTGACCAATTGTCTTGGCATCCATTGGTGAATTGTCTTAAGTACTGCTCATCCCATTGGTTCATGCGTTCACTTTGTCCATCTGTCTGTGAGTGGAAGGCGGTACTCAAGTTCTGTTTTGTTCCAAGGGCTTTACACAAGGTATGTGTGAAGTTGCTGGTGAATCGAGGGTCTCTATCTGATATTATTCGTTTAGGGGTGCCAAACCATGGGAAGAGGTGGCGGAGGTATAGTGCAGCTATGCCTTCTCCATTGATGGTTTTCTTGCAAGGCAGGAATTTGGTGGCCTTGGAGCATCCCTGGTTGACTATGGTAAGGATTGTGTCATATCCTTTTGACTTTGGTAGGTCCGTGATGAGGTCCATTGATATATATTTGAAGGGTCCTTCTTCTACAGGCATGTCAAAGTGGTGTAAAGGTGCACGCTTGATCTTTTATTGGTTTACTTTTTTTTTTTTTTTTGAATCCATTAGAGTGTGCCTTGAGCAATGAGCCCTACGTAGCACTATACAAAGTCATGGACTCATACTAACTATGAACACAGTTTCTGCTTCAGGGGGTCTGCAGCAAAAGAAAGAGTGGTGTGGTAAATAAAAAAGCAAGCTCTTCACGAGACACGCCTCACCCTCCTATCAATCAAAAGCATTCTGGCTCTGCATGCTGGTGCGGTGCACGATACATCCCAGATCCCTATGTTACTTACGAATAACTTTGCGTCTTGAGGGCCCATGGTGAGCAGTTCTTGGGTCCGGGGGGGAACTGTTTTGGGCCTTGCGTTTGGGTGCGGAGTGTGCTGGGTTGCCAGTGGTTGAGGGAGGAAGGGCCTCTGGGGGGGGACGCTGTGGCATAAGGAGGATTTCGATGTCCTCAGACATCTGGTCGGAGTTGCAGTCTTTAGGAGGGGGGGGCGCTGTTTCCACTTCCAGACAGTGGCACGTGTGCCAAAGGCATAGAGGTACCGTGAACCTATGAGCGCCTTGGCTTTAGATCCGTCTGGGTCCTTGAAAGCCACGACGAGGGATGATGACGAGCCAGGTTGATAAAGAGAGGGGGGCTTGACCCAGCTGGGTTTGTGGGCTATGATAAGGGATGAGTATGAGGGGTTTTCTGTGGCAAGTGTGGCGTGGCATTCGTCAGGGGTGTAGGCACCCCTACTGGGTGAGACTCCTGTGGGCAGACTGTTGATGAGTAGCTTGGACCATTTGACATTGGCCCTGATGGGAGGGGAAGAGACAGAGGGAACAGCAGCAGAAAAGGCCAAGGTGAAGGCTGAGGCGAGGGCAGGAGAGGCAAGCTGGAGGTGTTGGGCAGTGGCTTGGTGCCCCCCTGTGACAACCAAATTTCCCTTTGCAGTCCACCTTGCGGCAGAAACATGCAGGTGATTGTTGGGGGTAGCTGAGAGTGCCTTATTGAAGATGGCGCAGATGTCCTCAGGCCTAGGCCGGGGGAGTTCCTTGCCGAACGGAGAGTGACTGTGACTAAGTGTAAGAACCAGGCTGGGGTTGTTAGGCTTGGCCATGGCCTTAGCCACGTATGTGGGTGAGGGGGTGGTGGGCATAGGGTTGGTGGCTCCACACTGTGTCGATGTGGGCTTTGATTTAGCGGGGGTCGCAGCCTTCCGCTGAAGGCTATTGGTAGCTTTGATGAGCTCTTGAAGGGAGGTTTGGATAGATTCTATGCGGAGGTGCATGAGCTCCAAGTAGTCGATGGTGTTGAGGTCCGGGAAGAGGATCTCGCTGTCAAGGAGGGGGAGAATGGCAGGGTGTGTACAGAATTGATTCAGGGTGTCAGTGAGGTTTTTCAGGTCAGGCGAGGGTGAAGCTGAGTAGGCTTCGATGTCTCGTGCAATGGCCTGAAGGGATGCTTGAATTTGGAAGAGGGGGGGAGGCAGTTGGTTGGACATGGTGGTGTTTTTGAGTGAAAGGAGTCCATTGGTTTACTTTCTTGACACTTGGTGCATCCTTTGACATAGTTTTTGACAAATGGCTTCAGTCTTGGACCATGGTATCGTCTTTTGACTAGGTTCAAGGTGTTTGAAATGCCAGGATGTCCTCCAATTGGTGAGTCATGGATGTTCTAGAGGACTTCTCGTTGCTTATCATTGTTGTTTGGTAGGTAAATTGTTCAAGAAAATAGGGTGTTGGGTAAAACAGTGACGTGGTCATTGTTTCTTACCCCCTCTTCTAGGTCTTCTCTCCTAGATAGGAGGTCTGCAATTGTGTTTTGTTTTCCTGGGATGTGGTGAAATACGAAGTCATAATCTGCAAGGTGAGCTACCCATCTGGCTTGTCTGGGGGTAATTTTCCTTGCTGATCTAAAATATTTCAGGTTATTGTGGTCGGAGCGTATCTGAGTAGGGTGTTTGGGTCCCATGAGGTAGTGATGGAAGGCTTTAGTTGCGGCTACTATAGCTAGTAGTTCCCTGTCATAGATATCGTAGTTTCGCTCTGGTGGAGTGAGTGACTTTGAGAAGAATGCCACTGGGTGTCTTCCATCAGGGAAGTCTTGTGTAAGGGTGGCTCCTAGTGCAAAGGCAGATGCATCTGTGTCTAGGATGAAGGGTCTGGTTTGGTCTGCCGTTCTGAGGATAGGGTAGGAGGTAAACATGAATTTGAGTGTTTTGAAGGCATCGTCTTGCTTCGGTCCCCATTCCCATTGCTTGTTCTTCTTAGTTAGTTCATGTAATGGCCTTGCTATTGTCAAATATTGGGGAATAAAGTCTTTATAAAAGTTTCCAAAGCCTAGGAAGGCTCTGATTTGTTTGACCATCTTTGGAGTTGGCCAATCAGTAATTGCTTTTACTTTGACAGGATCCATCTTGATGTGTCACGATTCTACATTCAGACAGTTTCTCTTTTGTTCTCTCTTATTGTACGATATGACGTCACAGCCTCATTGTCTTCCGCTCTTGGCCAAGTCCCCATTGTTCTCCCTTTATATCACAAAACCCATTGTTACACTGATTAGGACAGTTTCCCATTGTTCCCCCGTTCTGTACAACAATAGTGTCTCTATCTATATAAACCATAGTAACTACTAAGACAAGCCTCAAGCTTGTTCTCCTGTGCAATACCAGGTTGTTACAAGGTCTTCAGGAAGGCTCACTGCTGCCTGTAAAGCGGTCTTAGTGTCTAAAGCCTTCTAGCCTGCTGCAAAGTGCTAGCTTTCTATCCTCAGTCAGAGGCGACTCATATCTTGAACCTTTGTCAGTGTACATGCGTCGCGTCACGTGACTTATCGACTTAGTCAATTTCGACCTGAACGATTGACACGCCGGCCTGGGCGTGACATGATGCATCCTTGGCCTACTGTCACGCTAGACTGGGCGTGGTGGGTCTGTCTTCTGATGATCTGAGTGCATCGCTTTCTGAGGTGGGGTTCTAGATAGTCTGGTGGTCTGCGTTGGTTCTCTGGGTTCAGGTAATCGTCGAGCTCTATAGCCACGATTGATATCGCTTATGTGGGTTTTGTTCTAGAACGGTGTTTGGCTAGGACTTATGCAGATAGTCTCGGCAGTAGGAGATGCTATGCTGCTCTGCGGTGTGTCTTGAATGGATTCAAGGATCTTCCTTGAAGTGTGTGTGCGTTGTCGGTTGGTGGCACTACGGACTCAGCTGTCTCTTGACAGTTGCCTCCACGTAGTGGTAAATGCTGCTGAGGTGAAGCGTGGGCGATCGCCTAGTGATCTGATTAATACCACATGTTGCTATCTGTCGCAACTTCTCTATAACGTCAATAGTCTCAGTTAAGAGAACGCTAAGGACGAGGTCGATAGGGGGCTTCAGGCCCTATAGGATCTCCTCTGGGGATAAGGGCACAGAATCGATGCAGGCGATTCTGGGCGGAGTTGGTGTCTGAGTGACAATAAGTTCCTAATAAGGAACTGGTCTTTCTGGATATAGCAGGGAAGAGTCGCGTCGGCTCTAAGTCGCTTTAGAAGACTCTTCTGGTACTTTAGAAGAGCTCAAGTGGAAGGGGATTGTTCTTAAGCTTCTAGTTCACACTTAGAGGATGTGAAAGGTCTTGTATTGTACAAGAGACCAAGCTTAAGGCTTTAGTCTTGCTCTAAGGGGGTCTTATATACTAAAGTACTACTGTGGCTGTACATATGCCGCTCTGTGACGCGTTAGAGCGGCAGGACGCGTCCTTGCGGCAAGGTGCAATGCTGAAACACTTGGTGCTAGGTATGTAGTAAGCCTCTATGAGTAAGTACTATGAAACGAGTCAGCAGAAATGAGTAACGAGTCAGCAGAATTATGAAACACATATTAGTAGTTGTAGATTAGTAAGGAGCCGAAGGGACACGAATCTGAGGCAGGGCAGTCCAAGCATAATAGAGATATTGTAATGTAATTGTGGGTGGAAGTGGAGGTGGCTTGGTGCCGGAGCGCGGGAAAGTAGGTTACCATAAAAGGAAGGAGAAGATGATGTAAGCAGAATCAGTCCGAAGCAAAAAGTAAAGGTACAAGTACAAGTCCACAACACCTACAATCATTCCTAAGTATTCCACTTCATTCTTGTGGAATTCGCATTTCTCCAGTTTGAGATATAGATCATGTTTTAGGAGGATTGCTAGGACACGATTGACTTCTTTCTTGTGTTCTTCCCATGTTCCACTGGTAGCAATTAGGATGTCGTCCATATAAATGAATACAGTTCCTTTGGCCAGTAGTTCACAGAAAATATTGTCCATCATAGCTTGAAAGGTGGCTGAGGCATTGCACATTTCAAAGTACATTACTTTGGGTTCATAAAGTCCCCTATTTGTCTTAAAGGCGGCCTTGTGGCGGTCTTCAGGGCGAACAAGGATATTGTTGTACCCCCACTTGATATCGAACTTTGTAATGTGAGTCTTGCTGGATAGTCGAGGTATTAGGTCTCTTATGAGGGGGAGGGGGTAGTTGTTAGGTACTGTGTATTCGTTCAATTGTCTGTAGTCTTGAACGGGTCGTAGTTTTTCATCCTTCTTTTTGACAAAGAAGAGGGGGGAAGCGTAGGGTGATTTTGATGGGTTAATATATCCCTTCTGTTGGTGCTCCTTGAGAATTCCTCCATTGCTTCTTGCTCTCTGGGGGATAAGGGATATATTTTGCAGTTGAAAGAGGCTGGTGCATCTGGTTTGAGGTCGATGGCGTGGTCCCAAGGTTGGGGTTCAGGTTGTCATGGTGGACGCTTGGGACGTTCATGCTTACTAATACACTTGCCATTTTCGCTTGCCTTTCTCACGCTCCGGCAGTAGTCGTCACCACTCCCCCTCTTTTACTTTACAAACCCTCTATTACACTACTGCCCCCTTGGATCACATACGTTTCAGTTCGGATCATTACTAGACTCCTTACACTAATATGCCGACGACTTTCGTGGCCTTAGATGCCACAGAAACGCGTCAGCACAAGCCGAAGCCATGTACATATAAATAGTCTCCTAGAACGACCAAAAGCCTTAAGCTTGGTCTCTTGTGAATCTCAGACCCTGTTAAACATTCCCTCCCAAGTCCCAGCTTCATCTCGTACCCTCATTCTCACAGATTGTGCCTTGAAATGCACCTCAAGGACATCTACTCCATAAAGCGCCGCGCTTCCATTAAGTTTCCTTATAAGGTAAACCGAGTCCCCGATTGGGACTTCTATTTGAAATCACTTGAAACAGATACTTCGGATCAGCCTTGCTTTTCCGCTTCCTTGATTAGACTAGAAGGCCACTTAGTAACGGATCTCTAAGTGCTCTATAGAACGTACACTCCGGTCTCTAAGTAGCTTGAAGCACTCTTGGAACTAGCAGTTCCAAGAACTATCTAAATAGACAACTCCGACGATCCCCTTCATACTAAGCTGTTCAGACAACAGCCCTCACCGTAGCAGTTCTAGAATGAACTCTTATAATAAGTTATCACTCTGGCTATCGAGCTAGACGAATATCAGAATCCCAGAAACCATTACAGTCCCCCTTCTAGACTGCTAGAGCTAAGAGAGCTCATAGCACGAGAAAGACAGAACTGCCACGCTCAGTCTCGCGTGACACAGGTAGTCTAGTTGAGGCTTCTTCGCTGAACACCTTTTTGAACAGGTGGTACTCCTTGGGTACTAATTGGTGCCATGGTTTCTCTTCTTTCTTGTTGGCTTCTACTATTGCTAACTGGGTAGATGTGGTGGTCTTCTTTGTGTGGATTTGTGGTCACTTTCTTGGATCTTCTGCAGTTGCTACTACCTTTCCTTTGATCGTTCCAGCTTTCCAGTTGATCTCAGGATTGGTGAGCTTTAGGAAGGGGTATCCGAGTATTATGCTATCTCTTCCTATGTCTGCGACATAGAAAGTTATGTCTTTTTGGATTCCTCTGTGGCTGATAGTGAGGTGGACAGTGTGAATGATCTTTCCTAGTTTATTGAGGGTTCCATCCACGTTTCTTGCAGTCTTTGGTGTGATGAGTCTTCGCTTAGGAAGGTTGTACTTGGCGACTATCTTCTGGTTGATGAAATTCTCTGTGGCTCCACTGTCTATTAGAGCTTGTACATTGGCCTGGGTGCTTGAGGTGCACATTTCTATTTGGGTCTGTACGGATTTGATTCTTGGAAATGGCATCTTTTGCTGAGCTGTGGTTTGGAGGATGGCCGATTCCACCGAACCTATAGAAAATTTGCTCTGCGGGCTTTCATTTCTTTGTACCATCGGTGATGTTGAAGTTGATCATCCTATTGACCAACCCCATAAATTCGTTGAGGTCTCTTTCTCTGTCTTCTGGTTCTTCTTCTTCTCCTTCAGGTTCTTCTTCACTATCATCTTTGGCTTGTGTATACTTGATGTAGGAGGGCTTCTTGGGCGGTCCTGGGTTCTCTTTTCTCTTAGGACAGTTTCAGAAAACATGTCCCTGTTGACTGCAGTAGAAGCACTTTCCTGTCTTCTTGTGTTCTTCTTCTTCTTCTTTAGTGGTGACCCTATCAACTTGCATGGGCATTCCATTGGTGGGTTGTGGTCTGTAGGGTTGATGTCTTGGTGTGAAGCATGGTTTTGGTGCAGTGGTGGGGAGTTGGGTTTGGAATTGGGGCCATTTCCCTTCTCCAAAGATTAGCTGCTCCCTTTCCATTGACTTGCTCTCATCTTGTGCTGCTGCAACAAAGTTATTGAAGGTTGTTGCGGAGGAGTGGAATCGTATGATTCTTCATCCTAATCCTGGTGTTAGACCTCTGAGGAACATCTGGATTGTGGCTGGTGTGTTCTGTTCATATCCCGATTTCTTGGATAAGGTTTTGAACTTGGCAAAGTATCCATCGAGGTTTCGTTCTTTCATCTTTAGGTTCTGTAGTTCTGTGGTCGCTTTGGTGACCTTGTGGAGGTTGGTATAGGCATCTGTAAATGCTGTTTCAAATTGTGCCCAGAGGACCTCATCATCTATTGGAGTTCCCTGGTTCTGCACTTGATCTTGTAGTTTGTTGATATATTTATGGACCCAATCATCTACTAGGGGTCCTCTGATATAGGATAGAGCAAGTGCAACTCACCTATATAACTGCACCATTGATTCATTTGTTTCATTGAGTATCTTGTACAGTTTAAATTCTCTCAGGAATTTGTCACTGTTGCAGCGGTCTCCTGTGAAGACCTCTGGTGGGGTGCCATTCCATTTTCCATTGGCTGGCATGGCCACTGCAGCAGGTGCTACCTGTGCTGCCACTGCAGGTGGAGGAGAAGGGGGTCCTCCAGCTGGTGGTTGCGGTGCAGGCTGCTGGGGAGGAGGTGGTTGCTGTTGTTGAGGCTGTATGTTGGCCATGAATAGAGGTACGATTTGTTGAGGTGGTGCTAGTAGTTGCACCGGTGATTCTGGTGGTATTACTTGGATCTGAGGTAGCTGGTGGATTGCTACTACGTTGAGGAGTTCTTCTACTTGTAGATTAAGTTGATCGACTCCTTGCAATAATTCTTCTACTGGGGGTTCTGGAGCTACTTTGAGCTGTTGGTGCGCTTCAGGTACTTGCGCGTGATAGATGGGTGGGTCTGCTTCTTCAGGTGTGTGAGGTCTGTCTGGAGATCCTTCACTTGCTGTTTGTTCTTCTGCTTCTTCTCCTTCGTCTGAGGAGTTGGCTGGTTGTGATTCTCTTGGAGAATGAAGGTCAGTTGACCATGGGCTTGGTTGTTCTACTGGTTCTTGGACTTCTTGTTCAAGAACTTGTATATGAGATGCAGGGGTAAGTGTGATACGAAAGGGTTCGTAGTCTGGGTGGTATAGGTCGTCTTCGTTGATTGGTGCTCCTGTTCCTTGAGCAAAATGGTCGATTCTGTCATCATCGAAAACCCGATATTCTCCTGTGTTGTAATCTCTTGTGAGGGTGTACCAATATCCATCAATGAATTCAACTGGGTAGTTGTAGATTTGTGTGGTATGCGGATGGGGTACTTCAAGGCTGTAGCCTCGATTTGGTCCTTGGATAACCCAATTGATGGATCATCCAGTGAATCAAACTGGGAGGTTGGGTTCTGTTCTTCTGAGGATTCTTCTGGACTCTGCGCCGGTGAATGCCTTTGGGAAGATGGTGGGTTCTCTTCTGAAGTCCTCTGTCTTGTTGGATAAGCTTGGTGTCACCACCAAGGGTTTGACAGTAACAAAAGACTAGAACTAAGTCTCTGCTGTGACTTAGAAAACAGATAGAGTAGTCTGGGTTCCCACTTGCAGTGCTGCAACACTGTAGCCACCCCTTAGAGTAGAGAATAGAAGGAGAGTAAAGTCACTGTATTGACAGGAGACTCAACTTGCCAGTACAAGGTAGCTATGAGTCCCTATTTATACTAAGGAAGGATCCTAGGATCCGAGGCTGTGTACAGTACTCCATATGGACGGAATAATAGGGCTGGTCTGGGAACAATGGGAAGCACAAGAAGAGAACAATGGTTATGTCTAAAAGGCAATTGACAATAGGACAGACAATAAGTGTCCTAGGAGCATGTGATTCTTGAAGAACAATAAGAACCATATGTAGGGGCGTCACAAGGACGAGGTGTAACCAAATGTATAGTACAGTGCCTCAGGCACACACAAGAACAAATGATACAGCAGACTCTGGGCCAGTTCCCCAACTTACATGAGCTCAAGCAGTTGAATGCTCACCCAAGGCTGGTTACACTTGGTCTAATGTTACACTAGACTGGGTGTGGCGGTTCTGTCTTCTGATGATCTGAGTGCATTGCTCTCTTTGATGGGGTTCTAGAGGATCTGGTGGTCTGCATTGGTTCTCTGGGTTCAGGTAATCATCAAGCTCTATGGCCATGATTGATATCGCTTATGTGGGTTTTATTCTAGAACGGGTGCGCTAGCACTATTGCAACTAGGTCTTTGTTCAGACAGTATCTGGCAGTGAGATGCTGTGCTGTTCTGCTGTGTCTTGGATGGATTCAAGGACCTTCCTTGAAGGCGTAGAGTCTCTGGGTAGTCCAGGGGTTTGGGTACCATGTCCTTAGTGGTGAATGCTGCTGAGTGAAGTGGAGTCGATCCCTAGCGATCTGTGTATTCTCCTGGTTCTGTAATGTCTCCTTCCTGGGGGGGGAAGACAAGGG
>QLOT01000789.1:0-13617 GCA_003313875.1 Russula aff. compacta
TGCAAAAGAGATGTCGGGGCGCGTGCCAATCTGTACATAGAGGAGGCTGCCAATGATCTGCTGGAAGTACTTGATCTCCGAGGCAGTGGCTTGTCTGTCATGCTGCACGAGATGCACTTCAGCGCCTGCAGGAAGGGGGGTATGCACAGAATTGGCATCCGCCATTCCAAAGCGTGCAAGGATCTCTGAGATGTAATGGGATTGATCTAGCTCCAGTAACTGGATTGATCTGTCGCGCTTGATCCAGACTCCAAGATAAGAGTCGATCTTGCCTAGATCAGTCATTTCATACCGGTCCGCAAGCGCAGATTTGATCCGCGTGATCTCCTTGATCTTATTGCCGAGCAACGTGATATCATCGACATAGAGGATTATAATGACTAGACCCTCCCCTTCTTGGCGAAGATATACGTATATGCCCGCATCAGAGTGCGTGCGCATGAAGCTGAGCTCAATGAGAACTCCATGGAATAACAGATTCCATGCGCGTGAGGCTTGCTTGAGACCATAGATCGCCTTGATCAGAAGGCAAACTTTAGTCAGGTGGTCAGGATTGATGAAACCTTCGGGTTGCTCCATAAAGATCTCCTCGTCCAGTGTGCCATTGAGGAATGCCGACTTGACTTCCATCTGGTGGATCTCCCAATCCTCTAGCGTGGCCAACGCTAGTAGGAGTCGCAAGGACTCAAATCTGGCAACTGGAGAGAAGGTTTCATCATAGTCTATACCTAAGGATCAGCATGGGTTAGGGTCAACCCGTGGTATTTTGATCACAGGTTGCACAGGTGCAGGTACGGTGTTAGTAAGCCAGCTACCGCATAATACTGTACCCGCCATGCCGGTGTGACAAATGATCACGGGTTACGGGCAAAATTAAGATGTATCGGCTCGAACCAAATGCGAGCCCTCTTCTCCCTCCGTCCTCGTCCCATGGCCCATGCAAATGGGCATCCACTTAAGTCCTTTCAGGACTTACCACCCCGTTCTCACCCTCACCACTTCATCGCGTGCGCGTTTTCCCGCTGCATCGCCTGCAATGTTCACCGCCGCGCCTTGCTGGCCTCCACCTGCACCCACCGTGCCAGTGCTCACCCTAGCCTATGGGTGAGTCTTCCTTTTTTTTTTCTCTTCTTTATGCTTATATCCACGTCTGCAACCCGGCCACCCGGCTGCCTTCGCCTGCTGCACCCTGCCCTCGCCCGCTGTGCCTTGCCCTCGCCCACTTCGCCCTCCCTTCACCTTCCTTTGCCCCCGCCCACTCGCTCCTGCACCTGGCTGCTCAAGCCTGCGCCCATTTCGTGCCCGCTCGCACCCCTGCATCCCCTCAGCTTTCGCCGGCTGCACCTTGTTTGGGCCTGCCCGCCCGTGCTCACCACTGCCTGTGAGCGATTCTTTCATTTTTTTCCTTTATATTTATATTCACGTCTGCAACCCGGCCGCTCCATGCCTTCGCCCACTGTGCCCTGCCTTCGCTTACTTCGCCCCGCCTTCTCCCGCTGCGCGCTACGTTCCTCCGCTGTGCCTTGCATTCGCCCACTGCGCGCTGCCTTCCTCTGCCCCTCCACTCGCTCCTGCGCCTGGCTGCTCCTGCCTGCGCCATTCCGTGCCCGCTCGCACACCTGCCTTCCAGTTTGCTTTTGCCGCCGCGCCTTGTCTTTCCTTGGGCCTGCCGCCCATGCTCTCCCCTGGGTTTGAGTGAGTCTTTCGTTTCTTTCTTCTTTATGTTTATATTCATGTTTGCAACTCCGCCGCTACTGCTGCTATCGCCCACGCGCCCTGCCCTGCCTTCCTCTGCCCCACCCACCTGTCGCTGCGTCTCGCTGCTCATGCCTGCATGCCTGGCCCATTACATGCCCGCTCGCACACCCGCCTGCCCCTCTGCTTTCCCCTGCCCCACCTTGCCTGCTTCTCTGCGCTCACTGCGCCGGTGCTCACCCCTGCCTATGGTGAGTTCTTTTTCTTTTCCTTTGTCTTTATGTTTGTTCTCACTGCAACCTGGCCACCCGGCTGTGCGACAGAATGGGAACAACAGGCAAAGGAGCACGAGTTCGTTTTCGCTGAGACACGAGCAACTCTCGAGAGCACCGAGGATTGCGCGGCGCAGCTCGCGGAGGACCATGCGTTGGTGAAGGTGCAGCTTGAGGAGAAAGGTGCCGAGGAGTGGCTCGCAAAGGTACGTTTTTGCGCCTGTCTTGCCGGCTACTAACTAAAAAGCCCATCTTGTTGTCAGGATCACGAGAACAAGTTGCGGGACCAGGTGGCCGCGCTCGAAGCCCGCGCCGCACAGCTGCAGCTGCAGCCCAGCACCAACGCCATCACATTCCAGGCTACAAAGTGGCGGTGGTGGCGCCCTCTGCTGCTCCCCACATCGCAATCCTGCTCCTCAATGCCAGGGCCGGCCACAGCTCATCCAGATGCACCACCTGATTGAAGATTTAGTCCCAGGCTGTTCTTTGAACTGCACGCTCCCATGCCTCTTGAGCCTCATTTTACACTGTCGTCCTGGACGAAACATTGAGATCACATGCGCGGCATGGTAGGGGAGATGTCACGGCGCGGCTAGCCACTAGGCTACGTGAACCGCGGGGACATCAGGAGTCGAGGTTACAGCCCAAGGAAGGAGCTTGGTGGAGCTCCAGAGGGCCAATGGACGATGAAGAAGCCCAAGGATGAGGCCAAGCGTGGTCTTTGAGGGCAGACAAGACGTTGAGGATTCGGTAAGTATAGATGATGGACGTTCTCTGTAGGATTTGGCACGCGCGGACCGGCTATGCGGTCACGGTCCGGCGCACACGATACCGCATGGGCTATGGCTTCTAGGATGCCCTGGGAGCAGAATGACGAAGACAGAGCTCTGGAGTAAGCAGGATGACTATGCATGACTAACGGTTAGTCAGAGGCGATGAGTAAGAGCTTTGGAAGCTCTTTAGTATCTCTCAGCATCCATCAGCGCTTTAGTCAGTGCACTGGATTAGGACTTCTGCTTTGTGAGCAGGCTAGTCGCTTACTGATTGTTCTCTCTACTTGTTCCTGATTACTGTACGATTACTACTGTCGCATTACTATACCATAGTTCGGACTACCGGCCCTTAAGGCCAAGGTATATAAGCGCATTAGGCGCTGGGCTAGAGACTCTTTAAGTCGAGTCTCCTGTCCTTCCTGTACGCCTCCTTGTCTAGGAGAATACAGCATTTGTGACCTAGTCACCCCAGGGGGAGATTCGTGGCTTGTTTACCTTTCCTCACAAGTGGGACTTGCGAGCGTTCGACTCGTTGTTTCAAGCTTTACTCAGGTCACGGCTTCGCCCGGTGACATTAGACTCGACTTCTTATCCATCCATGACTCCCCGAGAGACTGGGAAGACATGATGTTACCACCTATGGTACTACAGTACATGCAACAAGAAGTCCTCAAACAGGAAGCCGAAGAAATGAAGAAGGAACAACAACAAGAGACAGAAACCGCATTAGAAAAAGAAGCGGTAGTAAAGATGCCAAAGATATTTGAAGGGAGCTCCTCCGAAGCTGAGAACTTCATCTATCAATGTGCAGCATACTTTATGGCTCACGATGACAAACCAGCATTGGCCTCTCCAGTTTTGAGAGCTGCCCTTACGCTTGCCTACATCAGAGGCGGGGCAGTAGACAAATGGGTCGATCAACAATTGGACTGGCTAGAAAAGCAAGATCGTGAAGACCCATGCGTGGGCGAAATCTTTGTGCAAGCCTTCTTTGAGCAATTCATGCCAAAAGGACGATGGCAGAGCGATGCCAGAGTGGAGATGAAATGGCCCTTCATTGATGAGTACATTGTTGACTTTGAGAAAGTCTATGATACTGGCAAACGGCCCCTGAAGGGAGTAGAGCGCGTGGAGTGCTTTGTCCAAGGACTCGCCTCAAGTGTGAAGGCAAGGATGCCTGTAAGATTTCAAACCTATGAAGCGGCCAAAGACAGAGCCATCCGGATCGTTGGGGCAAGGAAAATCCTCCAGCAACTGTGCAAGAAGAATGGCACAGTATGGACCAACGCGAAGGGAACCCCCCAAGGCGTGCTCACCCCATCACGAAAGAACGATGCCCAGCCTCAGATCCTTACAAAGGAAGAACGGAGACGTCAGAAGAGAGCCAGGCAAAGGCGGAACCAAAAGGTCGCATCGCTGGAACAACCTCAAGAAGAAGAGGGATACCTGTTTGACGACGCCCATAGTACGTACACGACATCCTCAGGAGAGAATAAATCTACGCTTGAGATGCCGCAGGAATTCCAAGGAGGAAGGTCGAGCGCAAGTGTAGAGACAACCCCATCACTCGACGATCTATGTAACCAGTTGGAAGACCTGACAATTGAAGACCACGATGCGGTGCTGACCCGTTTGTGTAAAATGCACCAGGCGCCATACGATACCATGATCCAATCCGCGTGGAGGAAGAGAAGTGATAAAGAGGGCATCTATCTCTCAATCCAAAAGTCTATGCAGCTGCGTACCTTTATTCACCTCTCACATAAAAGAGACGAAGCTATCACACTCCTGGACTCAGGCGCAACAGAAAATTTCATCCATGAGGACTATGCGCAACAGTTGAAACTCCCGGCCAAACGACTGAAGGAACCACGACCAGTGTACAACATCAATGGCACACTGAACAAGAACGGAAGCATCAGTCATTATACGGATCTAGAAATGCAAACAGGACACCAGAGAACGAAGTTGTGTTTCTTCCTCACTAACTTAGGAGACCAAAAGATGATATTAGGGTATCCTTGGTTCGCTGCAACGCAACCCAACATCGACTGGGCGCAAGGATGGATCGATGCTGAGCAGCTACCCCTTATCCTTCGCGCATTAGACAAGGAGAAAATGAAGATCGGCATGTGCGACAATACCCCAGCGGGAAGACGAACCGTACACCACCCATACATGCCACCAAACGGCTCATTATACATAGCGAAGGTTCAAATGGCCAAAGAGAGTCCAGTTACGAACAAGAGGCAAACGTTGGCATCGAAACTGGCAGAGCAGGCAGGATTGCAAAAAGGGAGCAAGGAAGTGCCAGATAAGTATAAACGTCACTCCCATGTCTTCAGTGAAGAAGCTGCGCAATGCTTCCCAGATACGAGGATCTGGGACCACGCAATCGAACTAAAGCCCAACGCCCCTGCGACGATCCCCGGGAAGGTGTATCAACTCACCCAAGACGAACAGAAAGCGCTTCTCGACTTCATAAAAGAGCAACAAGCGAAAGGATACATCCGTCCCTCTAAAAGCCCTTATGCAGCACCCTTTTTCTTCATCAAAAAGAAGGACGGGAAGCTACGACCAGTACAAGACTACCGACGCCTTAATGAGTGGACCATCAAGAACCGCTATCCACTACCACTCATCCCTGAACTCATAGCAAAGGTACAGGGTGCAAAACTCTTCACGAAGTTCGATATACGCTGGGGGTACAACAACATCCACATCAAGCAAGGAGATGAATGGAAAGCTGCGTTCATCACTAACCAAGGACTGTTTGAACCCACCGTGATGTTCTTCGGACTGACAAACTCACCAGCGACGTTCCAAACTATGATGAACGCAATATTTGCCCAGGAAGTGGCAGAAGGATGGCTAGTCGTCTACATGGATGACATGCTGATTGCCACCAGGGACGACCCAAAGTTCCACGAAGAATGCGTCCACCGTGTACTGGAGAAACTGCGACAACATGACTTGTACCTCAAACCAGAGAAGTGCGCCTTCGAGCAATGCAAAATTGAATTCCTGGGAGTGGTACTAGAAAACAGCACGGTGCAGATGGACCCAGCTAAGCTGAAGGGTGTTGCGGACTGGCAACCACCACAGAACATTACTGACGTGCGTGCCTTCTTAGGCTTTACTGGATTTTACAGATACTTCGTCCAAAACTATTCCACCATTGCGCGACCACTTATACAACTGACAAAGAAGAGTGCAACCTTCAAATGGACTGAAGAGTGTCGAAAGGCCTTCGAATACCTCAAAATGCTCATGTGCAGCCGACCAATACTACGACAACCTGACTACACCAAAGCCTTCTTCCTCGCTACGGATGCCTCAGCTTACGGCATGGGAGCCGTACTCTCACAGGAGGGAGAAATCAACCCCCGCACTCACAAACCCATGCTCTGCCCAGTCGCATACTATTCAGCCACCTTCACTCCGACCCAACGCAACTACGACATCTACGAGAGGGAATTCCTAGGAGTCTACATGCCGCTTATGAAGTACAGAGCGCATCTGGCAGCTATGGAACTTCCTGTCACCATCCTTACCGACCATGCTAATCTCCTCCATTGGAAGACGCCGAGGAAGGTCAACCGACGCATGGCACGCTGGTTCTCGGACCTTCAAGACTTTAACCTCATATTCAAGCACGTCCCTGGCAAGATTCACACTGCACCTGACATGTTGTCACGACCACTGGGTGTAGATAAAGGGGAGCACGATAACGAGGCCGTTACACTCATTCCCCCCGAGTTATTTGTCAAAACCACAATCGCTACGATGCGAGGAATTCAAAGCCAAGTCATAGAAGCACAAGAGAGGAAGCACAGCGAAATGGAAGAATGGTGCGGCACAAAAGAAGTCAGAAAGATCCCCGAAGGATACGTGAAAGACAACAAGTGGGCAGTGCCCACAGACACACAGCTAAGACGTGATATTCTGGCTCAATATCACGACTCACCAACTGCAGGGCACCCAGGAAGGGACAACACGATTGCCCTGGTCTCACAGCACTATTGGTGGCCAGGCATGAATGCCTGGGTCGAGCACTACGTCAAAGGGTGCGCCGCGTGTCAGCAGAACAAGATACGCACCTCGAAGGCAAAAGTACCACTCTATCGCATCCCAGGGGACCCCAGCGAACGCCCCTTCAACACTATCGCTATGGACCTTATCACCCAACTCCCCACATCGAATTGCAAAGATGCAATACTGATGGTGGTAGACCAGGGGTGTTCACGAGCTGCATTATTCATTCCCTGTAACACAACGATCACCGGTGAAGGCATAGCTAAGTTGTACCTTCAGCATATCTTCCCCTGGTTCGGAGTGCCCTCCAGGATGATCTCCGACAGAGACCCACGCTTTACATCACACTTCGCCACTGCCCTTACTACCAAGTTGAAGATCAGTCAAAACATTAGCACGGCCTTCCATCCGCAGACAGATGGACTCTCAGAGCGCAAGAACCAATGGGTAGAACAGTACTTATGCCTCTATACGACGGCATGACAGGACGATTGGGATGAATGGCTCCCCATCGCATCCTTCGTACACAATAGGTGGCCAAATGCCACCACGAAGCTGAGTCCTCACGACGTGTTACTGGGATACACACCGACGGCAGCAGAAGCTATTACCCCAGAAACAAACAATGCGACGGCAGAAGACAGACAGACGCTCCTCAAAGAACACAGAAGCACAGCGGTGCAAGCTCTCAATCAAACAGCGCAAACAACACCCCCTGCACAGTACGAGGAAGGAGAACAGGTCTGGCTTGAAGCCAAATTCCTCACGCTCCCATATCAATTGACCAAACTTGCTCCTAAACGTCACGGTCCCTTCAAAGTCCTCAAACAAATCTCCCTGGTCGCCTACAAACTTGAACTGCCTGCCGTGTGGACCGTCCACCCGGTGTTCCATGCCTCCTTACTGACGCCTTATAAAGAAACCCCAGAGCATGGGACGAACTATCAACGGCCGCCACCGGAAATAGTTGAAGACCAAGAGGAGTATGAAGTGGAGCAGGTCATCAGTCATCGCTTCCACAGGCGGCAAAAGAAGCTCCAATACCTCATTCGCTGGAAGGGTTACTCAGCGGCTGACGATACATGGGAATTTGCTGACCAGGTCTTCGCCAATGCCTTGGTAAGGGCATATCATCGCAAGCACCCACTGGAGGACGCCAACACCCGACCTCGTCCACCTACGCGCATGCGCGCTGTCATTGCTAAGTTCTTATGTCATCCCCAACATTCATTGATGAGCTCTGGCAGCACAGAGTCGACGGCGCGGGTCACTACTGGGACCCAAGGAACATCTGCCCATGGGGCATCTGTTGCGTCCGGGGGAGCCTCGAGCAAATCCATGGGCATAGACAATACAGCATGCCTTATAAGACCCTCCATACACCAGACGGAGGAAGCTTGCTGCGGAAGCATGAGAGGAAATACAAAAGAAAGGTGACCAGCTGAGTCTTCATGCCTCCACCTGAGAAATTCTCCCTCCAGCCCCTCCTTCGCTCAGCCCCCTATATGTCCCACAAGTTCCACGACTTCAAGCCCTGCTCCTGTCTGAGCAAAGACCTCACACGCCCCCTCTCACATCGCTGCAAACCTCACATCACACACACACACGCCCTCCAACATTCCTACTTTTGTCACGAACGATACTGCCGCTACCATCAAAGTTTCTAAAGTCCTACTAGCTAAATCATGCCTCAGTACAAACCAGTGGGCCCCTTCACCTCCACCGCCACCAGTCACCCCTACTGCTCCAACCGCCGCCAACGCCGCTCCGATCTGCAGCAACAGATCGTCAAAGAGTTCCATGAGCAGCACAACATCGACAGCGACTTCGACCCCTGGCGCATTTGCGCACATGGTTGCGAATGCATTGTCGCACGCAAGGGGATCCCACACCTCTACCCCACTATGTGTGGCCCCATCGACGCGGTCTATTGTGGCAGCGTGCGCTTCACCGCCCTTGACACCGTGGCCGAAGAAATTGTGGAGAAGGACAACCACCTCAAGAGCCTGGAGGAGCGAGCCGCATCCCTCGCAGACGCTCTCAACCGCGGTGCAGTTTCCATCTAGGAGGAGGGTGATGTCACGGCGCGGCTAGCCACTAGGCTACATGAACCGCGGGGACATCAGGAGTCGAGGTTACAGCCCAAGGAAGGAGCTTGGTGGAGCTCCAGAGGGCCAACGGACAATGAAGAAGCCCAAGGATGAGGCCAAGCGTGGTCTTTGAGGGCAGACAAGACGTTGAGGATTCGGTAAGTATAGATGATGGACATTCTCTGTAGGATTCGGCACGCGCGGACCGGCTATGCGGTCACGGTCCGGCGCACGTGATACTGCATGGACTATGGCTTCTAGGATGCCCTGGGAGCAGAATGACGAAGACAGAGCTCTGGAGTAAGCAGGATGACTATGCATGACTAACGGTTAGTCAGAGGTGATGAGTAAGAGCTTTGGAAGCTCTTTAGTATCTCTCAGCATCAGTCAGCGCTTTAGTCAGTGCGCTGGATTAGGACTTCTGCTTTGTGAGCAGGCTAGTCACTTACTGATTGTTCTCTCTACTTGTTCCTGATTACTGTACGATTACTACTGTCGCATTACTATACCATAGTTCGGACTACCGGCCCTTAAGGCCGAGGTATATAAGCGCATTAGGCGCTGGGCTAGAGACTCTCTAAGTCGAGTCTCCTGTCCTTCCTGTACGCCTCCTTGTCTAGGAGAATACAGCGTTTGTGACCTAGTCACCCCAGGGGGAGATTCGTGGCTTGTTTACCTTTCCTCGCAAGTGGGACTTGCGAGCGTTCGACTCGTCGTTTCAAGCTTTACTCAGGTCACGGCTTCGCCCGGTGACAGGAGAAGAGTATAATCAGTGTATTCAATACAAAATGTACTCATAGTCAATATATATATATTATTTATGGGTCTCTTGTGTTTTGGCTGAGTGGGTGGAGTGCCGTCGATTACACCGCGGTTTGAACCTCCCACTCTGAATACGGTGTGCCACACAGGTACGGTGTCACGGGTCACAGGTACGGTGTGTCAAAATTTACCCACGGTGTCACCCATGCTGATCCTTATCTATACCCTGTATTTGTGTGAACCCTTTTGCTACCAACTGCGTGCGAAAGCGTCCATCTGCTTTGCGCTTGAATACCCATTTAGACTTGATGGCCTTGCGGCCCGGCGGCAAGTCGACGAGCTTCCACGTTCCATTTTTGGCAAGCACGTCCATTTCATATTGACATGCGCGCTGCCATTCATCGGCTAAGTCCGATCGCATCGCTTCCTTGTAAGTAAGTGGATCTTGATATTCAGCAGCTGCCAAGAGTGCCGAGTGTCCAAGTCGCCCAGTCACAGGATTGTGTTCTGCGTTATCTGGCCCAAAGTACTTGGGATTCTTTGGTGGATTATCCTGGAGGCGACGACCCTCCTCAACCAGAGGAGGTCCTGCTGGGGGCCCGAACGAGGGGCCCGGCAGCGAGGAGTGCGGACGCGTCGGAGGATCTCTCCAGACGCACGTGGTGCGAGGGCAGGCAGGAGGTGAGGATGCTGGTGGATGGGAAGGAGGAGTGTGGAAGACGGTGCTATCGCAAGTTAGTGGAACGGAGGGATTCAGGGGTGTGCGCGGTGGTTCGGGGCTGACGCGCGGAGGCGTCGGACTGCCCCGAGAAGGTGCGGGACCAACCGGTTCACGCGAGGGGATAGGGACTGTGACCGGTCCATCAAGGACCAAGGGTTGCGGAGGCAGAGCGTTCGGCGCGCTGCTCGCCTTCGCTGGAAAGGAGCTCTCGTCGAATGTCACGTCGCGAGACAAGACGATCGCCCGGGTATCTGTATTCCATAGCCGGTAACCCTTTGAACCTAGCGCATACCCGACAAGTGTCATCTCGATCGACCGGGGATCGAGCTTCTGACACTTGTCCTCAGGCACATGCACATATGTCTTACATCCAAAGACGCGAAAGTAGGAGACGTCCGGAACATGTCCGGCACTCCATAGCTCATGTGGGGTCTGCCACCCAAGAACGTGTGTGGGAGTCCGATTGTATGTATGCACTGCAGCATCCGCTGCGAACTCCCAGAAGCCGAGGGACAAGCCAGCGCTGTGTAGCATAGAGCACGCTTTGTCTAAGATAGTGCGATTCCATCGCTCGGCTACACCGTTCTGTTGCGGTGATCCTGGCATCGTTAATCTGTGCTCAATTCCCTTATCTTTCAAGATAGATTGCAGGGCGCTGGATAGGTATTCCCCTCCACGATCAGAGTGCAGCGCGAGCAGACGCTCGGAAGTCTGATTCTCAGCCCAAGCCAAGAAAGTCTTGAACGCTGCCGCGCACTGATCTTTGGATTTGAGGAAATAGACTACCCCAAACCAGGAGTAATCATCGATAAATGTTGCAATATACAGTGCACCCTGAATTGATCTTGTCTGCATCAGCCCGGCTAGATCACTATGTACGATCTGTAACTGCCAGTCCGAGCGCTTGGCCGAAGCCGAGAAGGGTAATCGAGACTGCTTCCCCAGCTCACAACCGGAGCATGGCGATCGATCGCGATCGGTCGAAGCGTCTATAGATATTCCTTTTACGGAATCATGATGCCATGCAAGGGCGTTGTGAGACATATGCCCCATGCACTGATGCCAGATCTCCAAGGGTACGGACGCACCTGTGAGCGTGTGCAGGGTGGGCTCAGAGACATTGAACCAGAACAGGTTGTGCTCGAGGTAGCCCCGCGTGACTTTCTGTCCATGGATGAAAATATCAAAGCCGGTCCCCTCAAAGATGACTTTGCCGCCCTTCCGGAGGACCACGCTTACTGAGAAATAGCGTGATTCCACATCCGGGACGTGCATAACATCCTGTAAGGTAAGCCGGACGTTCTGGTTCCCTCCAGTGGGGTAAGTAACCACCGATCCGGAGCCGATCTGTTTTAATACAGCGCGACCACTGAGGCTAACGCTGCCTTTGGCTGGGGTCCATGGCGCGAAGTCCAGACGATAAGGACTGATGTGATGCGTGGCTCCAGAGTCCACCATCCACCGGGACCGCACCACTGCATAAAGGGAAACCCGTATTTCATTATCACTATCCTGATCCAACACTTTGGTAATGGTAGCGGTACTCGGGACTATGTGCGCGTTGACTGCTTTACTAGTAGTCTGCACTTTCTCCACTTTCTCCTTCGCTTCCGCATCCTTTTTCTTCTTTCAGCATTCGTTAGCTTTATGCCCAGCTTTCTGACAATAAAAGCATTTATATTTGGGCTTATCGCTCTTGTTTTTGCCTGAAGAAGTGACTTTATTGAGGGACGCGGAAGGCCCAGACCGACGACTTTCCTCATTGAGAAGTCGTTCCTGGATGGTCTGTGGGGAAAGATCCATCGGAGCACCGGTCGCCAAGATAGTCAAGGCAACGGCCGAGTATGAATCGGGTAACGCCTTGATCAGTATGAAACTGAATTGTAGATCGGTAATCTGCATATTATTGTTTTGGAGGGTAACGCGGGCATCGTTGAGCTTTTGCAGCTGTGGGAGTAAGGGCACGCCTTCGTCTAGCATGGTGCCTGTTAGGGTGACCCATGTATTGAATGCGGACATAGATCTGACGCCTCCGTAGATCCGCTTGAGTTCATCCCACTTGATCTTGCAAGTAGGGAAGCGGCTATCATCGGAGACACAGGTCCATACATCCTTCTGCGTGTACATTTCAAATACTCCGATAAGCATTTGTCCAGTAGCGTCTCAAGCGGCTGCTTCGGTGGCATCGGCGGGAGCAGTAGATACTGTAAGATGATCCCGGAGGCCATTCATCCGGAGCAGTGCTATCATGCGCGAGGACCAGACGGCCCAGTTAGATCCATTAAGGATCTCCATCGTAGCTGCAGGGGGGAATGAGATTGAGGGTGTCATTGTGTTATCTATTAGATCGCTTCGGATCTATGCGACGATTTCTAGATCTGGGTAGAGGAGCAGTCAGACCCAGGATCGACGATCTAGCTGAACCCCTGGCGTATCAACTGTACTCCCTGAATCTTATAGATCCAGTCCCCCAGGCCACGTGCGCGATGATACTGTGGACTATCCGTAAACTGGCTAGCGCATCGCAGTTGTGACGAGCCCAAGTGCTCAAGGGAGTGACTACCCCTGGCCTTGTTCTAGACCCAAGAACTGCGCCCCACGAGGGAGTCGACAGCCAACCATTCAGTGGGCAAATAGTCCCCGGGGCCTCCCACCCGGTTTCCTATCATGGCAGTAAGGCCACATCCGGCTCGTCCGCGCTTGGCGCGCGTCCGTTTCCCCAGGCTATATTAGATGTATCGTAGATGTATTCGCGCGCGGGCTGAGAGAATACTCACGAGTGCTTCAGCGCCACCGCGCTCCCTCGCACTGCTCGTGGGAAACCCTGTGAGGGGTCCGGTCTACGCCAATCCGGCGGCTCCAGCGGGCTGCGGAAGTGAGGTTTTCAGACGCAAGTGGAACAGAGGCTCGCCTTGTTGGAGTAGTTTATCTGCATGATTTAATTGGTCAAGGGAACTTGTCACCGGCAAGAGCAGTGACACCAGACTAAGTCAGTCCAAGGGGAGAACTTTGCTGATGTCCGACTCAGCTTCAGCCTCTATCACTCGAGGCGTGTAATAACTCGTTCTACTAGAAAGTGTCTCGTTTATAGTACTGGAATCTTCCCTGACTCCGGGGTTGTTTGCAACGCGCGGCAAGCACAGAAGCAGACACAGAACACTGAGAGATGGCCAACAAGCCACGGTTGACCTAGAAGCGACAGAAACACAGGTCACTACTCCTATTGGACAGGAGACTCGACTTAGAGTCTCGTCTCCTAGCTCTGCTGG
>QLOT01000791.1:0-12441 GCA_003313875.1 Russula aff. compacta
AGGAGAACATGATGTAAGCAGAACCAGTCCGGAGAAAATAATGGTACAGGTACAAGTCCACAACATCTTTCGCTGAAGGAGGCATCTGCGAAACGACAATTGTTAACACCTGAACAAGAACAGATGTTAGTTACCTGGGCAAAATATCGGGGTGAAATTGGCGAGCCATATTCATATCAGGACTTACGCGCTAAGGCCGCAGAAATCTCAGGGAAGATAATCGGTAAAAAATGGGTACAGAAATTCCTCCGGCGCCATCCGGAGCTTCAAGCCGCGAAGGCCACAAAGCTAGATCCCAAACGCGCAAAGAATTTTAACATGAAACGATTATTTTGACAAACTTGAAGATTTACATGCAAGATACGATGGCATTCCCCCAGAACAAATATGGAACATGGATGAAAAGGGCATCCAGATGGGCGGCGGATGCAGAAAGAGCAACAAAAAGTACTTCTATCTAAAGAATCAGAAACAGAAATATCGTATGCGAAACGACAATCTGGAGCTTGTTACAATTCTTGAGTGCATTTCTGCCGCTGGGGATGTGGTCCCTCCGTCATTCTGCCTTCAAAATGGAGATATGCGCACGTTAGATGATAATCAATGGGGCAGGTTAGTACGATCTTGATCTTATCGGCGTTCTAGATCTAACACACACAAAGCATATATTTTTCGGAATCGGGATGGACAGACACTTATAACTTCGAGAATTGGATGGATAAAGTGTTTATTCCATATGCAAAGGAGCAATGCATCGATAGATCGAAGCCAATCGTCCTCACTATGGATGGTCACGATACGCATGAAAAACTAGATGTCGAGCGCGTCATCTACAAATATCTCGATAGTGACAATCTGGAGATTGTCACTATGTGTTTCCCATCCAAGACAACACATAAATGCCAGCCACTCGATGTCCTGATCTTTTCTGGTGTCAAGCGCGCGTGGCAATCAGTCTGCGACGAGCACCTCAAGAAGCACTGTCCAATCAATCGCTTCACAGTGATTCCCGCTTATCTCAATGGAACGCACAAGTCAATAACCAAGGAACTAATCAAGAAATCATTCGAGAAGACTGGACTTTATCCAGTCAATCGCAATGTATTCACGCCGGAAGACTTTGCGCCCTCCAAGGCATCATCGACTAACGCATATGTGCCCAACCCCTTTCCCCATGTACCATCCTCCGATCCCATCGATGATCTTCCTAGTGATGGTGACGACAGCGACTCTACTTATGAGTCTTCATCTGATGATGAGGGATCATCATCCGATCGCAGCTTATCAGATGCATATATGTCGACTGGCGATCACGACATATCTGACCTGGATCACCCTAGAGACAATCAAAGCAGGGTTAATTTATCCCCACCCCAGCCAATATCAGGCCTTATGGTCTCGATCGCAAACATAGAATCGAGTGTCATTCACATGACACGCTCAGCAACAAATGACATATCAATCGCCTCACCACCCAAGATCATTTCATGCCCCGAAGATTCTCGACTGTCTCACAAAGAATTGATTGATGAACTTCAATCAGTTCGACGACAATTATTAAATACCCATCAGGCACTTGGACATGCACTTAGTCAGCTGAGTGCATCTAACGCGCACTGCACATTGATCCATCAGGAGCTGCAAAATGTCCGACAGCAACTGGAAAGCACAACAAATAATAGATCACAAGGCTCTAGGAAGATAAAGGCACGGTTCTTGACCGCTAGAAATCTCCGCGATGAATTTGATCGCAAGGACGCAGAGTCGCAAGCTCAGGCACAAATTGCATCAGAAAAGGAGAAAAAAAAAATTGCAGAGGCTGCAGAACGTGCTCTCCGCGTAGCAAACGACGCTGCCAATCGGAATTTCACTGGTCGGCTTGCCTCATTCAGGAAGGATGACCTTTGTGCACTTGCGATCGCCCTCAGCCTTCCTGATAAAGGCACCAACACTGCACTGATGTCTCGCATCAATGAGCACTTCAGATCGAACCCAGAAATCCAGAAAAATGCAAGATTTTCTGGCTTGTCTGGTTTATCTCGTTGTAATGGGACCTCTGGCCACCAGAATGCACACGAAGCTACCCAGCAGCATCGATCTCCATCCATGCCAGGGCCGGGCCGGGAACCCGCTCCGGACGCGATTAGTCCCCCGATAATCACACCACCTAATTTCGACTGGCAGGCCAGCAGTGCTGGACCTAGCACTAGCAATACTTACGCTCACAGTGAATTCCATAATACTTACTTTAATCAACCATATTGATTCTATTATTTTGTATTACTAGCAATGTAGATAACAGATACAGTAAATAATTCGTACAGAGAAGCCCTCTTTCGGACGCGTTCAGACGCGGACCCCCCTTTCGGCCACATGCATTCATGTCATCGGCTAACAGCCAAGCAGTCGGAGTTCAAATATATCACGCGTCACATGTGTGACTGACCGAAGGAGGGGTCTGACCGATGTTAGGGGTCAGTATAGTAGCGTTTCCACCCCCAACAAGCGGTCGCTAGGGGCGGCGAACGGTCTCGCCCAGACCATGGGCGCGGTTCAGCGCGCGGTTGCACCCGCTGCTGCAGATTAGCTCTTTGCATTCTCCCTCACGAATGATGTCTTGCGGGTACTTTAAAATTGTATATGTAGTCTGGTTCACCCTGGGGTGCGTCGGGCTATGCGTCTCTACGCAACTTCCGATACATAGGCGGACGCACGGTAGCATGTAGATGCGATTTAAGATACGTTCTGTACTATTATTGGCCTGCCGGATCCAGTGACCCGGTCGTGCGCCATTGATTTGTTGACACGCGATGACGAGTCGCTCAGGTCCGAGTCGATGGGAAGTATGAGCATGGGCAAAGCACGTGCTCTTTACGTACACTGGGCCGACGCCCTTCGCATTTTTGCCAATGATGTGCTACGACGACACACATCTCGGTGAACGGCTGGCTACTTCTCAAGCAATATCGAGGAGCTCTCTACCATTCAACACGTGGCTGAGGTATTAAGTTATGATGACACAGTGGTCGTGAGCCAATGCGACTCCGTGGCTCCGCGAGCGGTCGAGGGCAATAGAGAGCAGGGGAACGAGCGATGAAGTCTGGGGAGGACGATGAAGGCGGGCAGCCAATGCTGTCCACGCTACGACGGCTCCACTTCGCCTCTCCGATCCCCTTCGACCACTTCCTACACCGCCTGCGCCCCGCTCGCGCCCAACCTGACCCACCTGCGATTCTCGGAGCTGCTCACGTTCGACTACGACATGGCGTGTGCGCTGCCCTCGAGCGCGGCGTCGTACCCACGTAATTCTCCAGCCTCACGATAGGCAGTGGAGCGCAGACGCGCCGGGTCCGTCGAACTAGGAACGGCTCCTGCCACCGCCGCCGGAGCAGCTGTGTGGGTATTTCTCGAGGTATTACAACGTGGACGATAGGACGCGCCTATTCGGCGCGGCTGTGCGGTGGTGGTGTGGCGACTTGTTGTCGAAAGAAGGTGAAGGCTTACTGTTGTGTTCTTGGTGTTCTTGCCACCAGGCCCTAGACACAACGCATATTCGTTCGAGGATGGCTACCATGATTGGTTGGGCCGCGCGAGGAAGCGGGGTCGCTGGAAAGAGCGGGATGAAGTTGATATTGGTGCGATGCGGCTGGCGCCACCGGTATCGAGGATGAGTCGCGGGTGTATTGGTGTAAAGCGGTCGATATCGAGGGACTGGTGTTGAGTATATTTTTGTTGTTCTCTTGTAGTAAGGCTTCCTGTGTGGTTAGCTTGTCTATACCACCAACTTCGTACTGTACGACCATGGAATTCGAACCTTTTCCACCCCCGTCACTATCTAGCTTATGAAATAGAAAACCAATTTTGATCCTGGAGCAGGAGCATAATTTCGCTTACGTAACGTTGTTGTGCAACTTGGTTGGGTCCTGAGCCTGACTAGCCTGACTGCTTGACTCTTACGCCCTAACCTCGGTTGCAAGTGCACGCCTACATTCTATCTGTTTCCACGTGAAAAATCTCCAACAATGTCGTCCTTTTTCTTCATACCTGGGGATCTGCATGCCTTTGGTATCCCTATGTACTGGTACCGTTGTCACCCTCGGTCATATCCTAGTAGCTTCGTATGTCATACCGAATAATGGTAACCCCGCGCGCTGCGGTGATGTGCTATGGCTTTTTTCGTCATACTCCGAGTAATCGCTTTCCGTCGTGGCCTCCCTGCTTTCTTCCTCATCCCTGGCTTGATTACCATCATATTTCACCTTAAGAATATGCCTTCACGCCTGATGCCACTTTCAGTTGGACTGCGTGCCTTTGCGCCCCTTTCGCCTTATTAGACATCGTCATGTGTCACAGGCGAGCTCACGTACGCAAGGCAGTGCTTTGCGCCCAGTGAATCACCATCCTCGAACCTACTATCACCCTCGCTCTCACCCTAATGTCGAACGCTCACCTTATGGCCTCCTCGTCCTCAAACTCCAACTTCCAATTAATTTTTAGCGAAGCCTTTAACGCGTATAAAGAGCAAACAAAGAAGGATCTTCTTACCCACCCACTCGCCGCCCAGCTCCAGTCCTGCAACTCTCCTAGCACCATTCTCGCAGTGCTTCGAGAACAAGTCCAGGACCTCAATCGATCTCGAAGTCATGATGAAAAGTTAACAAGATGGCTTGACCCAACCGTGAATGTTCTTCATGCCTTTTCTGACATTCTTGGAGAAGGTGTAAACTTGGTATGCTTCGGGGCACGAACTCGGGTGTGATCTGCACTCTCATGTATTTGGCAGGTATTTTCACCTGCGAAAGTGATATTTACCGGCGTCGGCGTTCTCCTCTCAGTGTGTATCTTGTTCAATATCCTCACGCGGTCCTGTAACGCTTACACTTCTCAGGCAGTCAGGGATGTCCGTGCGAGCCAGGGAATTCTCGTGGATATCTTTGAACGCATCGAAAACTTTTTCAGACGTCTCACAATTTACACCGAGGTACCACCAACTCCAGAAATGGTGGATATGATGGTGAAGATAATGGTTGAAGTTCTCTCGATTCTTGGGGCCACGACGAAGGAAATCAAGCAAGGCCAGACGAGTCAGTCATCTCTGTACATGCATGTCACTGTTGATTGGATAGTCTTTCCAGAAAAAATCCTGAAGAAACTGGTGGGAAGGCCTGATATTGGAGATGCTCTGAAGAGGCTTGACAAGCTGACGCATGAAGAGGCTCGGATGGCCACTGCGCAAGTTCTGAAGACCACAAATACGATCGATGACGGAGTGAGGGGAGTCGCAAATAAGGTGTTTGGTATAGACGATAGGCTAGTGAACGTTGATGATAGGGTGAAGGGCATAGACACTAGTGTTGCTAGTGTGGACAACACAGTGAAGGGTATCGACTGTATGGTGGCCAGCATCGATGACAGAATGAAGGCTATCGATGACAAAGTTGCAGTAGTCGTTGACGGTGCGCAAATTATCTTCAGTCAGTCACCGAAAATGTGTTTAATCCTAATGCGCCCAGATGGAAAGGAAGCAAAAGCATCTATCCAACAAGCAGCCAACGAACTCGATCAGTTGAGACGTTCGTGATCATCTCCCAATCATTTCAGTACAACGTGTATAGACTGAAGCCCTTCAGCGAACCAATTACGACAGGACCTTCGCAGATGGCTCACCCCACCAGATCCCTCGATTACTCATAACCTTGTATTTGGTACCCATCATGAGGGAACAGCAACTTGGTTCTTTCAAGGTAGTATCTTCAAGCAGTGGAAGTCCGCTGGTTCGCTTCTCTGGATCTACGGAAAGCGTACGTTCTTCTATTGCTTTCTGCTCCGCCCGACTTGATCCCTGTCTTCATAGCCGGATCAGGCAAAAGCGTGCTCTGGTTTGTGGTCCCTGATCATCTTTATCCCGGGGTCACTGATGTCGCTCATCAGTTCCTCAATCATTGAAAACATCGCAAGCATGTGCAAAACTGGACAAGCCTTGATGAGTTATTTTTATTTCGATTTCCGGGATGCCAACAAACAAAAATGGCACGACCTCCTCCCTTCTCTTCTCACCCAACTTTCTGCTTCCTCGGGTCCTCGTTGCGATATACTCTCACGTCTCTACTCGGCCCATGACAGTGGCGCGCACAAGCCCAGTGATGAGGCCTTGACACGATGCTTGGAAGAGATGCTCACACTCCCAGAAGGGCGCCCAATCTACATTATAATGGATGCTCTTGACGAGTGTCCTAACACCCCTGGAATTCCATCACCTCGCGAACGAGTTCTTCAGCTTGTGACACAGCTCCTCGACCTTCATCTTCCAAATCTCCATATTTGTGTCACAAGCCGCCCGGAATTCGACATAAAAGATGTGTTAGAACCTCTAACCTCTCTCCGAGTGTCTCTTCACGACCAAAGTGGTCAAAAGAAGGACATTGCAGACTATGTTAGGTCCATTGTTTATTCGAATTCGGAACATATCATGAAGAAATGGAGAATGGAAGATAAGGATCTTGTAATTGAGACGCTCTCTGAAAGAGCCGATGGAATGTAAGCAATTTGGTCTGTGGATTTAATACTTGCTCATATTGTCAACCAGGTTTCGATGGGTGCATTGCCAGCTGGAAACTCTCCGCTACTGTCTTCCACCTAGTGTTCGGTGTACCCTGGAAGAATTACCAGAATCATTGGACGAGACATACGAACGTATACTGAAGGAAATCAAGAAGCCGAACCGATATCACGCTCACCGTCTATTGCAATGTCTCGTCGTGGCCATTCGGCCTCTTCTGGTGGAGGAGCTTGCAGAGGTCCTTGCAGTTGACTATGATGATAGGGATGGGATCCCAAGGCTGAACACGGGCTGGCGGTGGGAGGATCAAGAACAAGCACTTCTTTCATCATGCTCCAGTTTGATTGCCATTGTCAACAGCGATGATTCCAGAGTCGTGCAGTTCTCTCATTTCTCGGTCAAGGAATTCTTGACCTCGTCCCGTCTCGCCACTTCAAGTAGAGGTGTGTCGGGTTACCATATCGAACTCGAGGCTGCACATACAGTCCTGGCGCATGCTTGCTTGGGGGTTTTGCTAGGGTTGGACGATCACGTTGACATAAATGACGTTGGAAAGAGGTTTCCTCTCGTCCAGTATGCTGCTCGATACTGGACTTCCCACGCGCAATTCAACGCCGTCTCAACACGCATCCGGAGAGGGATGGAATATCTGTTTGACCTGGATAAACCCCACTTCGCAATGTGGCTCTTGGTGTGCGACATAGACACCAGGCCAGACAACACTTCAATCTTTTTTATGTTCAAACCTTATGTCAAATCCGATGCCTCTCCCTTATACTACGCGGCACTCTGCGGATTCCACGGTCTCGTTGAGCATCTGATTGTCAAGTATCCGCAGCATGTGAACGCCAGTGGTGGCTACTATGTGAGACCGCTAGTAGCAGCACTGGCGGGGGAGCATTTTCAGACGGCACAGCTACTCCGCCACAATGGTGCAGACCCCAATGTCCGGGGCAACAGGAAGAGAACTCCACTGCATTCCGCAGCTTATTGTGGGGACGTCGGAGCGGTCCAGAAATTAATCGAGTACGATGCCAACATCGATTCCAAGGATCAACATGGCATGACTCCATTATGCCTTGCATCGGAAGGTATTCACCTCAAAGATCCCTATGTCCTTCAATTGTTGCTCGCTCACGGTGCAGACGTAGACGCGCAGGCCGACGATGGTTGGACTTCGTTGCACCGTGCATCGCACTGGGGTTCCCCTGTGGTAGTACGCCTGTTGCTCGAGCATGGTGCCGATCCAGAGGCGAAGGATGGGTCGGGCGAAACCCCGTTGCGACATGCGTTGGATCGGGAGTCCCTTGAAGTAGTACGCTTGTTGCTCGAACGTGGTGCTGATTTAGAGGCGAAGGATAGATCTCGTGAAACCCAGTTGCACCATGCATTGCGTCGGGGATCCCTTGGAGTAGCACGCCTGCTTCTCGAGCATGGTGCTAATGTAGAGGCGAAGGATGGATCCGGCGAAACCCCGTTGCTCCGTGCCTCGCATCGGGGGTCCCTTGGAGCAGCACGTCTGCTGCTCGAACATGGTGCTGATACTGAGGCGAAGGATGGATCGGGCCAAACCCCGCTGCACTATGCATGGCGCCTGGAGTCCCTGGAGGTAGCGTGCCTGCTGCTCGAGTATGGTGCTGATGTTGAGGTGAAAGACGAATTGGGCCAAGCCCGGCTGCACCATGCATTGCGTCGTGGATCCCTTGGAGTAGCACGCCTGCTTCTCGAGCATGGTGTTAATGTAGAGGCGAAGGACGGATCGGGCCAAACCCCGCTGCACTATGCATTGCGCCTGGAGTCCCTGGAGGTAGCACGCCTACTGCTCGAGCATGGCGCCGATGTAGAGGTGAAGGATAGATCAGGAAAAACCCCTCTGCACCATGCATTGTATCAGGAGTCCCTTGAGGTAGCACCTCTACTGCTCAAGCACGGTGCTAATGTAGAAGCGAAGGACAGATTCGGCCAAACTCCGCTGCACCATGCATCGCATCAGGGGTCCCTTGATGTGGCGCGCCTGCTGCTCGAGTATGGTGCTAATGTAGAAACGAAGGACGGGTTGAGCGAAACCTCGTTGCACCATGCATCACGTCAGGGGGGGCTTGAGGTAAGTAGCACGCCTGTTGCTCGGGCATGGTGCTAATGTAGAGGCGAAGGACCTATCTGGCGAAACCCCGCTCCATCTTGAGGTAGCATACCTACTGCTCGAGCATGGTGCTGATGTAGAGGCGAAGAACGAATTGGGCAAGACTCCGCTGCACTATGCCTCACACCCGGGGTCACTTGAAGTAGCACGCCTGCTACTCGAGCATGGTGCTAATGTGGAGGCCAAGGACGAATTGGGCAAAATCCCTCTGCACTATGCCTCACACCCGGGGTCCCTTGAAGTAGTACGCCTTCTACTCGAGCATGGTGCTAACGTGGAGGCGAAGGACGAATTGGGCAAAACCCCGCTGCACTATGCCTCGCATCTGGAGTCACCTGAGGTAGCACACCTGCTGCTCGAACATGGTGCTAATGTGGAGGCGAAGGACGGATGGGGTAATACCCCATTGCATGTTGGTAAACTTTACAAGCAGGACAAAATCGTGAAATTACTGTTAGAACACGGTGCTACTGAGAGCCCCTAACATGTCATATAGGTCTACTTTCTGGATATTTAGGAATCCCCCACCCGTTGTCCCTTAGTTATACCATATGTCATATACGAACGTCGACCCTTTTAATACCGTTGATTCCAAGTCAGATTGGCATTGTGTCTCTATTGTTAGAAAACGAGGGACACGCGCGAGAGAGAAACCGAATGGGATTGCTGGTTGGAACTGGGCAAACGCGCGCCCTCCTCGGGCAGTAAATATAGATTTATAATATTCTAATTGTATGTGTTACTGTTACTAGAAGAATAAAAGGGGATTAGTGTGGCGTCAAAACTCACGAAACAGGCCAGCCCGAGCACTCAGCGCTCAGCTTCGGATCCAATGAGATCGATACTGACAGGATCGCCCACTCGGCGGTGCAAATCATCTTGCTCAACTCCGACTCAAATCCAGGTGGGATGCGTGAGGTTCGGGAATCACCCCCACGCGCACGCATTGTACGTAGGGCGTGTGACTAAATCTGCGCACCAGAGAGGGCTAGGTTCAAACGGTCTCACGAGTACCGGCGCCACTACCTTACTACGTCTTCCCCGCCGGTTTGCACTACTAGATAGAAGGGCCATGATGTGCCATTGTGATGTATATACGTGCCCATTCCTCTGAGAGATAGTACAAGAAGTTGGATTATGTGTTGTGGTACCTTGAATGGCTTGAAATGATCCACATGCCAGAGATGGGAGCTAGATATGATATAGTGACCGAGTTCAGTATCTGCCACACAATGGGTGTTCTCATCTATTTTCTTCTGCTACAGTCGACTCCCACATAAAGTGTACCCACTTTTTGGTCAAGGTCAGGGTTATGAAGAATAAGGGCGCCCTCCATAATTTTCTTGAGACTATTTTCAACAATTTTTGTGAGAGCTATAGCGCTTTAAACCGCATGCACGAGTCTCCACGGAAGGGGTATGCCTTATGAGGGAGTCGTCGAATTATTCCGAAAACGTAGATCCGCCATCCGTTAAGCGGCTGTCACAGTAGATCCATATCCTCAAGATCTGCACCGAGTGAAACATGTTGGGCGAAAGTCGCTGGCATGCAGCAGTTGTGCGATGACACTGACATCATGAGCGAACTTTACGCCCTCGAACCACAGCTGATATAGGAAACCTTGCAAGAAAAACTAGGGCCCAGGTCCCAGCTAGTACGGTGCCCCTCTCTCTGTGTTCTGCTGCCGCTGGGAAAAATGCGTGAAGGGGCGCCGCAGCGATCAATCATATCATATCACTATCCTATCATTGCATGCACTATCGATCGGTAATATGTCCTTCGTCGGTCGGACATGTTATTCCCGCCGTGGCGTACATCATTCCCACCATGAAAAGGGCGACGAGATTCTGTTCGCGTTCACGCGTATACGTAGGTAAATCGATCACAACATCACTGACTCACCGTTTTTCTTACTGACAAGAAAGTGGCAGTACTGCAGGTTTCCATTTGAGGGTAAAGCCAAGGAGCTATCAGACCTACGGGTAATCATAAGTCATCAACCAGTTTTTTTCTTGGCAGTGGAGACGTGTGGGAAGATGATAGGATGAGGCAAGAGCTCTGCGCCTCAGTACTGTACTTCGCTGTTGTGGGTGTGGATCAGGTCTTCGCCTTAAGGGCCGGGTCTGATGCAGCGCCGCACATCCGATCATGGTATGACATACGTATGACTAGCATATCCACCTCGATATCATTGATCATCTTGGTGCCTCCCTCATTGGATTACAGTAAGTTCAGGACCATCAGAGATGTGATGAGACTATTTGTGTCAAATCGAAAAACGAAAGAAAAAGACTAAAAGTACATGCAATTTATTATACAATCTCGTGTCCGAGCCTTGGGCGAGCCAAAGCGACGCCAATATCACAACTACTGTAATACAAAGTTATGTCCATGCGGTTAAACCCCAGCCGAGAGCTCAAGCTCAAGCTCAAAAGCTCAAAGCCATATCATCAGAAAGTCTCTGCCAGCGAGGAAAAGCCCTCGGCAATCATTAATCATTTGTTGCCCAGGCAATGGCAACGTTCTCACACCGCTATCCCTCCCCGCCAAACATACCATAGTACTGAATCATTGGCGGTCCCTTGGCATATGGCAAATAATTGACTGGCTCAAGGCACAGTCCGTCCATCCGTCCTGCAGGCCTAGCCCCTTGGCTGGCCCCATCAGCGTGCACACTGCAAAAAAAAGAGGGTGAGTTCATAAATGGAAAGATTCCGTTTATTACGACATGAGAGGGACAAGATCGCTCACCAGCCGCGCGAAAGCGCCCGTTCCGTTCTCGCGGATCCAGCACCCGCCGTGGCGTCGTCTCTTCTTGACCGTTCTCAGGCTCACGTCTTCCCGCGCCAGCCCTCGCAACGCGTCCTCCGCCAAATGCTTCCTCCACCGTGCGCGACGTTCCTGCGAGGCTCGCTCTGCGTCGCGTTCTTCCGTATCTGACGGCGGCAGAGAGCCATGCTCTTCGATATACATCACTCGTCTCTTCATGGCCTCCCATGCCCTTCGCGCCTCGGCTTCCTCCCACCCACCCCCAGATCTCTCCTTCTCCCTCTCTCCTTTCCTCTCCCGCTTAGTCCTAGTCTTGGTCTTGACCTTCTGCTTCTTTGAACCCGCCTTCTCGGTACCGGTCGGCAATCCTAAATTTAGTTTGGGCGGTGCTGTACCGATTCTGTTTCCAAGTCGTAATGCGGTGTCTGTTCGCCTTGCGCGTTCGCGTCCCTCGACAACGGTATTCCCGGTTGCGGCTTGATGTTTCGCCTCTTCTGGCTTCGTACCGTTCAGATGGGGAAGGACGACCGGATGGTCGCGAAGCGGGCTGCTGGATTCCCCTTGCCGATGGGCGTCTCTTTCCTTGATTAGCTGCGCATTAAAGTTGGCGGCACATTCTGATTTTGATTCAGATATGCGTTCCGGCGGCCTGGGCCTCGTCCCTTTGTCCCGCGTGGCTTGCCTTCCTTGGCCTCCTCCAACTTTCCCTGTTGGCGTTTGTTGCACCTCGCGTGGTGTCCCGTACAGCGGCGCCATATCGTGCTGCGGGGGTGCCCAAGACACGTCGCTCATTGACCGCGCGTGCAAAACGCCCCCGCTTTCACTGGCCTTGTTCACACGATTTGCTGCACAGATGCAGAGAATGCTCCGGGCACCTGAGCTGAGCGTGCGCCATTTGGTACTGGTAAAAACGCCTGTAGTCTGTGGTGGCACCATCGGGACGCTAGAGAAGCCACCGACAGAATGCTCT
>QLOT01000795.1:0-18108 GCA_003313875.1 Russula aff. compacta
AGTCACTTACATCATTTAATAGACTAAATTTATATTTTCTAGAATGTACGGTGGTCACATCAGGTCACGGGAGCAGCGAACGTGGCGAGATCGGCATGCAGCCGATGATCAATTTTCATAGAGCACACCCCCTCCATTTCACTAGTCGTAAATTGCAGTCAAAATATTTCAGTTATTAGTTCCAGCAATGTTGAGCACTCTTCGTGTTTTTTTAGCTTGTCAATTGAGACTCCAAGACAATTGGGAGGTTGTGGATGAAATTGTTGGTTGCACCGCCGTTGACATCCAGCCGTTTTTGAGTCAAGCAAGAGTTCTATTCCAAAAGCATTTGTATCTACATGACTGCCTCAGGATTGACCGTATGGACTCATCATTCCTCTTCGATGCCTTCCATGAGGTCCTCAGCATCCCCTGTGGGAGTTGGCTGCGTTCTTGAAGACTTGTGTTTCTTGTACACGGCTTCACCAGCTGCTTGGCGGCGTCGATTGGACTCAATCCGGGTGTGATGCTCATCAGAAGAGAGCTTCTTCCACTTGCATTTCCCATCGATCAATGCGAACAGAAGCTTGTTTCGATCTTCATGGAGGAGGTCACCAGGGTTTCTGATGGGAACACTGCAAGGCCAGCCAGTAAGAACAACACCATATTCCTCAACCACCTTGCGTTCATAGTTTGCGTAGTTCATAGATGGCGTCACAGCACCCATGGAGCCAACACGACGGTTTGTGAGGACAATCTCCTCTGATGCTATGTGAGAAGTATTGGATACAGCTCATTAAAGCACGCACCGAGGCCCTTTGAGATGTAGCTGCGGCATATGGCTATGTCATCCTTCCTGCTCAAGCCAGCGGCTGGCCTATGGTTATTCAAACCAACTAGAACCAGTGTTAGCACCTGCCACTATGTCGAGAAATTACTACACACGTTTACCGAGGCCACCAACCATAAAGCCCTCCATCTGTAGGGCTAGTTGACCAGGGGTGACCTGAAGTACTTGTTCACAAAAGACACGTGCTTGAGGAGTGAAAAAGATGGGACTGTCGATGAATAGAATTCTGATGGACTGTGATGGAGAATCCCTCAGAGCTTGTCCGCAAGAGTGCATTCTCTAACTGGGGAAATGTCAGTGGTCCGTGAAAAAGAAGTTGATGACATACTTGCCTCATGGTGTATTGCCTCGAGGGACGATGTGAAGTTCGACTCAATGGCCTTGCGACTTTCCCGTGCGCCTTTCTTCCACTCTTCACGGGCTTCCACAGCCTCGTCTATGAGTTCCTGAATCGCTTGGGGTGCTAGTTGTGTGAATTCCTCTTGAAGTTCACTTGACCGCCCTTTGATGAACTCAGCGATGCTTTGCTTGGGCCCATTTTTGAGATCTGCTGAAGGTATGAGTTGAATATTTTGACTCGGAGGAAAAGGTGTACTTGCCAGTGTTGTGTGTCTTGCACTTTTTGGCTAAGTAAGCATTCCATCCTGTTGTATTTCGACGACGCCTCATTGTCTTGCCTCCAATGAGCATCATGGACAGAATGGTATGAAGATTCCTGTAACCCATTAGCATTAAATAGACGTGACTTATGGAGTGGCCTCAAACCAATTAAACTCCTTGGCAATGCTTTTGGCGTGCTCAAAGTGGTCATCATTCACAGCCCGAAGAGCCCTTGTGTAAGCCTGTTTTTTCTCTGCACGGCGACGCCTCTGATCTGCTGTAAGAGGTGAGGGGCCCACACGAGCCATTGCCAGCGCAGAGGGGGACGGAACTAAAATGGGATGGACAACAAACTAAAATTGAATCGGCAACGAACTAAAATCGGAGCATGTCAATAATCATGCAATATTTTCTTGGTAATTGCGCAATTTTTTTATTTATTTAAAAAATGATCAGTACTGCACCAAGAAGGCGACAAGGAAGGGGAGCGGATAGCATAGGAACTAGATACGGAGAGGTTGGCGAGAGGCATGCAAAAAGATGTGACAGTGTGCGACAGGGCGTTCTTAGGCCACTTGCCTGGCGGTGGTTACCATGTATACGCTCTTGAATGCCTATTCAAACAGCGCTTCGAGTTCGAGAATGTTGGCAGGTTCAGAAAATGTGTGAGCAGGGTCCTGTGAAAAGCTGTGTTCGAAAAGTGCACCAGTGAATGAACAGCTGCCTCTGTGGCAGAACCGAGGGCTGGCAAGCGATGCAAGTGCCTAGGTGTAACCCTAAAGAGGCCGGGAGTCAGATGCGTGCGAGGAGAATCACAACCCGGGTTTTCTGATGACGTCGTGGCTGGGGTCTGGAGAACGTGGAAACGTAAGCCTTCGGACATGTACATATGTTTGTGTCACTCATACACGCTCGGCCAAGTACCACTAGCCCTGACGGTGCTCTACGCGTGCATGGTCCTCCCTGCAGCGTGCACAGGGCTTGCCTAAGTCATGAGACACATCATTGTGTGGTTTCGTGAACAACGGGCAATGTCCCTCGGCATGCGCATTGATGTTAGCAGGTGGGCATTACCACCCGTCATTCACTGGGTTGTGCACACAAGTGCGATCGAGTCAGGCAGGATGGTGCACACATTTAATTGCGGGACAGACATAGTCCTCGTCGTGATGGGAGCCAAGGTCGGTGAAGTTGTGAAGGCGCAGGCGAGCCAGAAACCATTGGCGAGGCAGTTGCATTGCCTTGGGTTGAGATTTTGAACATCGAAGTGTAGAAAAAATATGATCGAACGCACCTGACATGAAAATGGCACTGCGTTCCTATCGTGATCTGTGTATATTTTCGTATCTTGTGCCCAGAAACAAGTGAATGACGTATGCTAACCAGAGGCTGGGGAAATGGTGTTCATTAGCGCCATCTCCCGAAGCCACTCACGATTCCCATCCGGCTGTCAGGCGCCAGACAATGTAATATAATAAAGGAATGACTAGCGGTGAATCATAGCTGGTCATCTGGGGATGGGATGACGAGGAGGTGAAAAGGCCCTTATGTAAAGTCTCAGTCACAACCGCACCAGGAAGCGCTGACTGACCCGATTGATTCGGCACAATCAATTGGAGGCGTGACTGCCGGCGCACCCCATGCTCCTGCGCCTGAAGTTCGCTGAAGTTCGCACTTTTTTGTAGACCTCATTTCACATTCTCACCATATTATTGATCACATTCTCATTACTTATTACCTCTTCCTGGAATGTTTTTGTTGTGTGATAAGATGAGGCGCTCTAAGTGAATAGCATGTGCATGTGAGTGAAGTGACGTCAGCCCAGAGAGGAAAGTCGAAACTGAGCAAGAGAGGGGTGAGAGGGAAAGGTAAAAGAAAGTAGAAGGAAAGCTTGAGGCAGACGAAGGGGTCACGCATGCAGGCAAATGAAGTGTGAGAGGATGGCGTTGATTGTGCCTACAGAGCTCTTAACATTCGCAGTCAGGAACTCTGAGTTTATATACATCATGGGCAGTCCTCTGGTCCGATTAGCGGCGACAACACGAGACCATCGAGGACGGTCTGCACGGTCTGCACGGAGCCATTCATCCTTTGTACGAGTTCATCGAGGCGGCTGGAGCGATGGCATCGACGCATAGGGAAGGATGAACGGCAGACGAGTAGTGCAACGTTGTCCTAGGGAAGTCATAGACCCGAAGAAACAGAGGGAACAGAGGAGTTGGACAAAGGAAGGGGCAGATTTTGAAGGAAGTCAAGAAGTGGGCACGTTCCGTGAAGACTTAAGAGGGCACATGGAAAAAGAGTGGAGTGGGGTGCAGGTGCCCCCGATGAGGCATTTGTAGCAACGAAAGGGAGGTCTTATGTACATCTGAGACCTGTACCTACGATTGGCCGTCCGAGGCTGTATCGTACGGGGGTCAGCACAGTCACTAACGTAGAGAAAATCGAAGAAAAACAATGAAAGAGAATGTGAGTTTAGTGATGAAGGTGGGGGCGACAGTGAGAATACAAAAGACACAGCACTGAGCGCACGAACTGAACAGTAACCAAGACCAGACCATTCAAGATCCTCCAATCGTGAGGCCGTCGAGGTTGGGCGACGTGGTCTGCACGGCTCCATTCAAAGAAAAGTTGAATGGTATTGAGGCGGCTGGATATCAGCAATGCAGGGGACGGGAGTTGGAAGATGCTTGATAGGCGACAGGCGAGGCGGAGGAGAGGCAAGATAGGAGGAAGGGATGAGTTAGGAAAAGAGGAACAAGGGAACCCAGCCCTTTTCGCTGGGTGGTGCGACGTGCGCAGAGACTCTTTAAAGGCCGCAGTTGACACACGATTCAGGGCCACATAGGTGGACATCAAAATGAGCGAGGCAGAGATGAGGGGCAGAGATGAAGCCAGGAGACAGAGATGTACAGCAGATGAACTCTAGTGCGGCATCAGCATCATAAGTGAAAGATAGAGTAGTAGCTTACTCACTCTCAAGCTACTACTTCTTCGTCTGTATCCATCGTCAAGTCGATAATTTCGATTGGGTTCTTTGGCTTCGGATGCTCCTGGATGGCAGTATCCACTGGCACCTGTGGCACCCGGTTCTCGTCGGTCATGCTAGAACGCGTCTTCCTTTGTTTTGGGGCACGCTTGTTGACGGCCTTCTGGCTGTTGCGACCCACTGCATTTGCTGTATTACGATTTGAAAGAGCTTCATACTCCCTAATACTCTCAGGTTTTGCAGCCGACATACAAGGCTTGTCCAGATCAGTGAAGAATGATAAACAAAGATGTAGTGTACCATAACTTTCATTGGGCTGAGCACAATAGGGCGGCGTTTGACGTTTTGCTTGGTTCTAGCCATGGGGTGAAAAAAGTGGGTATGCAATCAAGGAGAGGAGAGAATAGCTACCGCCATCAGACGATGGTTGACCTTTATGTATGTTGAATAATCATAAAAATAAAAAGATTGGGGATACAGTAGTGGAGCGAGGGGCTGTTGTTGATTTAAACCCTAAACCCTGTGGTCTAAACGAGATCGACTCCACTCATGAGTATATTCGCTTACTCTCAACTCACTCCACCACCCCACTCGCTTACTTACCCTCTTTCTCTCACTTCTTCGTATCAATGTCCCGACTTCTCCCGTCTCCATCGGGGATTCGCACCAACCATATGTCGTTCCCGCCTGGTTAAAATGTCCCTTATGAGCATCTCTCCTTTCACCTCGGCACCAATCGTCTCCGTTACCGTAGATCGATTTGGAGAATATGGTGGACTTATGGTCTCAGTTTCTCACAGCCCATGCGCCCTACTTTGTTCCTTGTCATTCCCTTTCATCGCCTTCCCCTCTCCTCACTGTGATCCCCCTTTTCTGCCACCGATTTGTTTACGATGGCCACGCAACTCACATTTGCACCTTTGGACCTCCTTTGTAGACATCGGCCATGCCCCTCACATCACCACCACTGGCAGGCGATAAGTCATCTGATCTTCGGCATTCGTTTGCTGACTCTCATGCCTTCATAGATCTTGCTTCTGACTACACTCTTACAACTTTCAACATGCATCAGTGCATGCGTAAGGAACCCATTCAGATGCCGTATGTCATGGCGGAGAGCTTCTTACTTTTACTACGTATATACATGTCATAGGCACCTCTGATGGAACGGATTAACCCACAACCAGCGCACGCCTATATTTATGATTGTACGTGATAACAAGCCTGATTTATAAAAAAGGGAGTAAGTTTGTGCGTCAACATGAAATTTCAAAGTCATGTCAAGTGTGATCTTCTGATAACCCAAATGCCCCTAGCCAGCCACTGGGCAACATGATGCAAAGCAATCGAAGTACATGGAAGGAGTGCCATTGCATTTAGACAGGTCGCTACCTACAGGGTCTGAGGGGCTGTCTGTATTGATGTGGGATCAACACAAGTGAGAGCTGCTGGGAGCCGTGCCTCAAATAGGCGGTGCAAAAGTACATATTGTTCTTCGACAAAAGTATCTGTACAACTATCTTGTTAGGGTATGAACCTCCCCGCTGTCCTGCTTCTTATGCCACTCGGTAAGGGCAGCCCTGAAGTCTGCGAAGCATCGCTGATGTGACCCCAAAACACCATATGTACGGTCCTTTGCCTCATCCCTAAAAACTATCAATTACACCCAGTGGCGAGATTTGAAACCATACCATGTGCGAAAGAAGCCAATCTCGGTTCCTGCAAATACAATGAAAACAGGATACCACCACTCTTCCTCAGGGGGGATCAAGTGGTCGTATGGAAAGTTAACTTGCCCAGATGATGACGGCATTGCAGGGGATGAATGAGCAAATGTTGCTCTCCTTTGAGGTGGGGTGGATACCCCTTGGGCTGTGGAATGGGACGGTGCGCAGAACGCTACATCTTTCAGAGGCCCCTTTGATCGGCGGGGGGGTGTTTCATGAGTAAGCGGTATTGGTTGTGAAGTGGACGGCAGAGATGGCGGTGTAGGCAGAAAAACCCTTGAAGACATGCCAGAGGAAACTTTGCGCGAAGGAGACCACGCTTGGGTGTGTTGAATGCTGTTGATGGATGAGCAGATGCCAGCCCATCCACTAGATGTGTTGCTGTCAAGGCTGTCCATTCCACACGAAATCGATAACGAAGTCATTTGGGCAGCAAGGCATGGCATCTGAATGGGAGCACGCGCAGCAAAGAGAAGCTGCTCAGGGTTGTGTTCCTAGGCAATAGATGATCTCAAGGCCTCCGAGAAGAGGCGGAACTTACTTCTATGCCTCTTGTCGGTCCCACTGCCCACAAGTTACCCTCATTCATTGCACAGCGGAATGTGTGGTCGGCCATGCAGAGGTCGTCAAAATTTTTGAAAAAAACACCTGGAACACCTTGAACTTGCTCCTCCAGCTCTTCCCTTCAAAAAATTGTGAGTTGGTTATACCTCGATGGTACAGCCGCTCACCTTGTATAAATGCCAGGACGATAGCCAACAAACACGACAGCAACCCGTTCGCTGTCTCTTTCTGACCACGCATGGCTTGGGCCGAGGCTTGAGGCCTTCTTACCTTTTCCGTTTCCAGTGCGACACATCCTTTGGAAGCTGCGAGCGAAGCAAGGAGGCGGGGGGAAGGAAAAAGTGCCAATTTCACACCAGTGTGTTTGACACAATTTACACACAAAAACAAATAAATTGTTAGCCGATACAGTAACAGAAATTACGAGTTACATCAAGCAACTTGCAAGGATATCTCTGAGACGAGTGAGATCATCATTAAGTTCATCGTTGAGGTCGGCGTCCTGGGCACCCTTCTTCTCGGTGGTCTCATCATTTGGCTTTGTCAGGCCAGAGAAAATTGGGCCGCTATAACCAGGAATTCTACAGAGGAGTGCCAGCTGCTGGCGGTGGTAATCGTTGACAAGAGCGCGTGATGCATGGAGCGCCAAAACGTGTTTGGAAAGGCGTAGATCAGTTGCTGATATCTCAACTGCCTTACGCTCAAGTTCTTGATCCTCAAAGTCCACCCAAGCAGACAGCCTTGCGGCTTCAACATGTACGCGGTTGATTTCTTCATGTGCACGAAGCGCCTTGAAGTATTTTGTCATTGCCTCCCGGTTTATGGGTTGGCACCATGGGCGCTCAAGAACATGATGCTGTGATTCCTTCAGCAAGTCGAATTCCCCTGCCCAGCCATAGCTTACAACAGCAGCATAATCGAGGCGAGGGCGTGGGGGATCCTGAAATGGTGCCAGCTGATTGTACCAATCAACAGCAGCGCGCACAGCAGCAGATCGTTGGGTGATTGCCAAAGATATTTGACAATGCATTTTATATCCTACTCAGTGACTGATTAGCCCATCCATGTATCATATGGCTGGCACATACCTGTTCCAGAGATGTTGGCCTTTGTGAGCTCGAAGAGTCTTTGTATGACAAGACCTTCCAGCTCCTCGACGACTCGTGCAAAGCTTCAACGTTCAATAACCTTAAGCGTCGCTTTGTACTCGGGACTTTCAAGTGTCCACGGCACTTCAATACCCAACCGGTTCTCGATGTCGCTGACCACATTCATGGCAACCTCTAGCTTATTGAGGGCAGCGTGTCGTTTGGTCTCATGTGCATGCATCCCCTTTTCTGAAGGGCCATGAGGGGTAGCAAAGTCCGATGGCGTGTAATTCTTGAAGGCAACTGTAGTCAGAGAGCCCCAAGTTTTTCTAATAGATGATTAGCAGCGGGGGGCAGTGTGAGATCGCTACATACTCTGCTTTAACTACTGCTTTGATTGCCTCAGCATACGATATCTTCATCTCGTCCTCAACGTCTTCACTCGAAGAGACCTGGTTGAGGTAGTTCCGTTCTTCTTCAAGCCAAGTTTCAAAGTCAGTGGCTGTAAGGCGTGCTTCCATCTCGAAGATATGGAGTTCGTGTTCGCAGTCTTTGATAGTCTTTATCGCTTGCTTGTAGTTCCCAATTAAAAAGCTGCCTATCACTTGAGTTAGCCGCAGTTCCAACTAGTTTAAGAAGAACAGTACTTAGTGCTCAATACTTGTCCTCGTCCCACTGCTGAAATTGCAAGTCAAGAAATTGTCTCCAGTGGAAATATGACGCATGGCGAATGCTGCGAGAGACGCTGTTTATTGATGCAAAGACATGCTCACAGGTTTCAAGATCTTCAACACCAAGGCCTGACTTGTATAACGGGTGGTTGTAAACCTGACAGCCACGGTGGTGTGCCCATCCGTGAAAGGCGTTGACAAGAATGTCGAGGTGTTGATCCTCGGCATCTGGCCCGAGCGAGGAATTCTTCACGGTTGTCTTCATTGAACAGCCGATATCGTAGCCGATGGCTTGGTCACATCCAAATACATCCATAATGAACCAAATTATACAGAGCGGGTATTTAGCTCTGCATGTTGGCATCAGCAGGGGACAGGGAAGAGAGTGGAAGAGCACTTGCAATTCGCCACTTTGAAGCATCTCCTCCACAAACTCAATGATGCCATGATGGCATGTGGCAAGAAAGATGCCTGTTTGGTCAAAGACCTCGGCCGACGCCTTACCAGTGGCTGATGCATTCTCCGTGACCCAGGAATCTGTGCACTTCTTCTGTCTCCCAAACTCGGATCCCTCTTCATTCATGGGTGCTTTCTTGGCAGTGTTATGTTTAACTTCATCTTTGAATGTATCAATGGTCTCGGGGGAAATGAAATATGAGCTCTCAAAGAAGTGCTCATTGGCGCTGCCTGCACCCCGCAGACGTTTCTGGGAGCTACAGCCATCCATTGCATGCAGACGTGCTGGACGAAGCTCGCTTTCCCCTGCTTGCTAGAGAGGTGTTAGTAAGTTTTATTGTTGGCCAGCTGTAACGTGCCTTAAACCCACAGCAGGGGCAACCAAACCAGGCCCGCCAAAGTGGATCGTCCTGACCAAGCACTTTGTCCGTGGCAGCAGCCAGATCTTGGATAATTTTGAGGTACGTATTGAACGCCTTGGATAAGCGCTCTTCCAGTGCCGGGTGATGCTCAATCTACATGCGTATGTTATATTTACATGAGCAAAATAGTAGAGAGGGCTCGAGGGCTCACTTTGCAGAATGACGCCATCGTTTTGGACATTCCTTGAATACCAACCCCTGGGTGGCGACGATGGAGATGGTAGTAGAAGTCAAGAAGCTCCAGTGAGAAGGCAATCGTTGGAACGGTTGCGCTCCCCCCTAGATAGCCAGCCTTGACAAGGGAAACATTCCTGGCCTGCCTAGGAATCTGCTGAATAGATTGGTTTGGACAATATCCTTTTATTTTTTCAAGTGAATGGGCCCCAGAGAATCGCTATAAGTACCTGTGAGTCCTATGGTATGAATCTCAAATGTCTCCAGATCCTCTAGCATGAATTCCTCGTTGCCATAATGATAATTGAGGAATGCGTCGAGAAGTTCAGGCGCAAGGGCAGCCCATTCTCTGTCATTGGCTGCACGCCGATCTCGCCGCGTTCGCTGCTCCCGCGACCTGATGTGACCACCGTACATTCTAGAAAATATAAATTTAGTCTATTAAATGATGTAAGTGACTGGTACGTACTGAATGATTGCGCGAATCCACGCGTCACACAGGGCAGCCTCGTCTATATCACCCACATATACCTCATCTGGGTCATCTTCACCAGCTCTGGTGTCGGGATCATCATTGATCACGGAGTCTTGGAATGGGTCGGTGTTGTAAGCGCCAACAAACTCCAGCGGAGGCTCTGGAGCCAATCCAACCTCGAGCTCTGCCTCTTCTAGATGTTTCTGAAATAAGGTGTCAAGGTCTGTGTTAATGAAATGAGCAGTCTGAAACTGTATGAAAAAAGGGCCTCATACGAGGGCGATTGGCCTTGTTCCTGGGCTCCAAAGCGTTCACCTGTGCCTGCAGCTCGTCATATGCAAGCCGTTCCGACGCCCTACCCTTCCTTCCCCTTCCATATATGTCCATGGCCGAGTACATAACAACGCTGGAAGATGTAGACTTTTGATATTTTGATTGCTTTGGCATGGCGGGATGGCGGGGTGATGTGTATGTATTTTGTGAGGTGAGAGCCGGCGTTCGCCAAAAATAAGCGGTGGCAGAGTTAAGTGTTTAAGCGCCTGTGTGACTAAATTATTGCAAAATTGAGAAGGGGATTATAATGATTATAATAATGTCTCAGCCATGATAACTGCCTTATTATAATAATTGTTGGATTACAAGGCCTAAGACTTTATTTTATTCTCAACAAATTTTGCGACATATATCACCTCACCCCTTCAGGAAATGGATATCACCATTGGATTCACGTGATTTCTAGGATTCCAACGGTATACATATGTCTATGTATTTGGGGAGGGAGGGATGGGAGGGGCAGGGGGTCTGTCGTCACCGTTGGCAACGGTGACGACGACATGTCAACACCGGCGGGAGCGGCAGGCGGAACATTGCCAACACTAAGCGCCTTATGTCACCTCACCCCTTCAGGAAATGGATATCACCATTGTATTCGCATGATTTCTAGGATTCTAACAGTATATATATGTCTATACATTAGGCAGGGAGGGACGGGGTCCGTCGTCATCGGCAACGATGATGACGACGGTGTGTCAATGCTGGTGGGAGCGGCGGGTGGGACATTGCCGACATTGCTGATGTGTCAAGCTTGTGGGAGCGGCAGGCGGGACGTTGCCGACGTTGCCGAAGTGTCAAGGTGGTGGGAGTGGCGGGCGGGACATTGCCAATGTGCCAATGAGTGGCAGAGCACTGAGGAGCTGTGACAATGTTATGTGACAAGGAACGGTACCTGGGCCTGGAAAACTGGTGGTCGAACTGCCGGTTGCGCCAGGATAAAGCTAATAGAGCAATCTAGCTTAGACATGCAGTATGTATATTCATGCCATGGAGCTCATGTAAGTGGTATGGTCAGGTGGTAGTGAAGGCTGGCGTGCCACGGGTGCTTCACTATCTGATAATGCATATTTTCACCGCCAGGCTGATGCATTATGAATTATGCATTTTGGACCCTCTTTCCCTGTGTCCCATAGTGGTTCCGAGGAAAACCTTATGCGTTATGAGATTTATGCATTATGACGTTATAAGTACCCCTCGTCTCCCCCGGACGACAGGCAAACAAAACCACGTGATTTCCATTTTTGGTGCAGATTGTGTCTCCTCCGACTCCGACTCTACTCTAGTTTCTGCATCTATTGTTGGAAAAACATGGGTGCACACAAGGAGGAAAACAAATGGATTGCTGGTGGGAGTGGGCAAACGTGAGCACATCCCAGATGTAGGTTCAAAAGTGTAAACTATTCTAATTGCATAAACTGTCAACATGAAGATAAAAAGGTGCTAAAATAGGTGTGAAAATAAGACGAGCGCACAAGCTCAATTTCAACACACCCCTGTGAGCAAAGCACGGTGCGTGCACCCCCCAGGTTACCAGAACCCTCGGCTGTGGTGACGGGCTTGCTGTCCGCGGCACGGGATGGCACAAAAATGGGTGGATGGGCGTTGAGCCCCATGCACGTGGCAAATGGTCGGCCAGTGGATGTGCCCGAGTTTGGCTCGGGTGTTTGATGCATCGGTGTTTTTTCCGGTCCCATGCCTGTGTGGCATTGGGCAGCCCAGCGGGCCCTCAGTGGTGGGTGGTGTGCAACCAAGCGCAAACTCAGCAGTGAGCGATGCACAACCAAGTGCAACCTCGTGAAGTGGCTCGCGTGCGTGTGTGGCCTCCATCGAGGGGCCTCTAATCTTCATAATTTTCATCATCATCTTGAGGGACATGGTGGCAACAGCAGTGGAGGCGGCAATGGCGGGTGTGACGGTGCGACATGCAACAGTGGCATGTGACAGGCACAGGTGCAGGTGCAGGGCTCCAGCCCCAGGCAGTCTGCGCGCAGCAGCCGGGTTCAGCAGCGTGATGGCAATGTGACAGGTGCAGGGCTTCAGCCCCCTGCAGCAGGATCTGGCAGCGACAATGGTGGCAATGGGTACAGGGCTTTGGCCCCCCATGGGTGAGGTTCAATGGCATCGGTGACAGGTAGGGCTTCGGCCCCCTATGGGCAAATGGCAGATGCTGAATTCAGCTCCCTAGTAGCAACAGTGGGTTCAACAATGGTGAGCAACAGGCAGTGGGTCACAGCGGCGACAAGTAACGACAGGCGTGAGGCTTCGGCCCCTCAATGGCAAAGCAGACACAGATGGCACACAACAGAGAAGGAATGGGTACCTGTGTTTGTGTTGGAAAAACGTGGGCGCGCACAAGGAGGAAAGCGAATGGTAAATGCTACAAATGGCAACTGTAAGACATCACATGACTTTGTTTGGCTGTCGTCCGGGGGGAGAGGTGGGCCAGCTTGACATTATGCATTAGCCCAACTCAATTATGTTTTTTGTGTTTCTGTTTCTCTGTTAGTCAGGTGATCCCGGCAGAGTCTAAGGTTGGCAAGGCTGAGAAACAGTGTGATAATTGAGGTCTCTGTTTCTTGTGCATTTTTTCATTTTGTGTATTTTGTGCTCCAACTCAAGTCAGTCAGTGCCTTTGAAATGACTTGTCTCTGCCCAATATGGAAAAGTCAGTTGTGTGCGTGTTTGAACAACTGCAAATCATAAAATAAAGCATCATATTGTGTATTCCTTCAAATAGTGAAAATCTGGAAAATGGTAAAATATGTCTGGCTTGTGGGATGTGGGACACAGGAAGTTCAAGTTGAGAAAGAAAAAAGGCCCAGGAGTGGTTTGAACCCGTAGAACACCACGTGTGCAACCAGCCTGGAGTGGTGCTGTGCACCGCACTCCTGTAAGTCCTGGAACCGGCCATATGAAGAAGTCAATGAGTCATTGTGGAGCAGTGAGTCACTGTGGAGCTGTGCTATTATTGTACGATATAAGAGTCATTGTGGAGTGTTCTATTACTTTACTGGATCATGACTCACTGTGGAGTAGTTATTCTTAGGATACCTAGTCATAGTGGAGTAATGCGCTGGCATAGTTATTCTTAGTACTTGTCTTGTAGTATAAGTAGGACTCCTTGACGTCCCTAAGACGGCAAGTTGAGTCTCCTGTCTCAATTCATATCATTCCCCCCTTTCCTCAAAGGAGTGGCTACTGCATTGTAGTGCAGCAAGCGGTAACTCCTACTCTATCAGTCACCTAAGTCGCTGTGAGACTTAGCTCAACCTCCTAAAAGAACCACTAGGCAACTATCGACTTGGTCTATTGTTGCGGCCAAACCCTTGGTGGCGACATTAGACTCAACTTTGTTCAAAATGGCTAGCAGCAGCCAGAAGAAAGCCTACAGAGCAACTATCCTTGCATCAGAAGAAGTGGGTATAACAAGACCCAATACCCTTGTAGCAGTCCTAGGCACCACACATCCAAAGAATAGAAGAGGACACACTATCGCACTAGTGTGCAAAGACAGCAACAAGAATATCGAATCAAGCCTCAGACAAGTGTGCCTGTATCAAGGACGGTGGACAGCAGTCCAGTGGGATTCCTTGAACCAGTGGTACGAAACCACAGAACAACTCAACACATTGCACAAGTACAACTCTACCAACCAAGAAGGCGACAGCGATATTTCCAACCAAGGCTCTGAGGACGAAGACGAACCAGAAGAACCAGAGCAAGAAATCGATACTCAGATCAGACAAGCACCCATTGACCCAGAAGTCAAGAATAGCCCCCTAACACCACTATTCCACACACTGTCCCCAATAACCGAAGAACCAACCATGATGACCCAAACCCAGACAATGGCAGCAGTCACATCATCAACTCCAATCTCAGTCCATATCCCATCCGCATTCGGAGGATCAGGAGGACAAGGCACGGACAGAGCACAGCGCATCACTGAAAGGCTCCAGCAGGCCCTCAGACATACAGGACCCCCTGGAGGAGGTGGTTCTGGCCCAGGAGGCCCTGGTGGACCACCAGGAGGAGGACAGCCCGCTGGCGGTCCCCCAGCAGCAGGACAACAACCGATACCAGTCGCAGCAGAGGTCAAGGCCATGGGAGGATTGCCTCAGATATTCTATGGTGATCGCTCCAAGGCAGATGACTTCATTGAAGAAGTCAAGGGGTATCTACGCCTCAACTCCGATGTGGCCGGATACAATTCCCCTTACAAGAAGGTCGCATTCACCCTCACTCTCATCAAAGGCGAAGAACCAGCCCAATGGGTTAGAGACATGGGAGCTTGGCTCAATGCACTTGACCCAGTGGCAGACAACATCGAAGCATTATGGGATCAGTTCCTAGTGGAATTTAGGGAGCAATTCCAGGACACTCAAGCCCCTCAACACGCCAGGATCAAGCTCGAGAACTGCAAGATGAGGAACAATGACTACGATGCCTATGTAACCGAATTTGAAGGGCTGGCCTGAAAAGCCGACTACACCCAAGGCAACCAGGAGACCTTCAATATGTTCCTCAAAGGACTGCCAGAATCTATCTTGTGGGACACTCTCAAACCCCCTTTCCCCATGGACTACCAATCCCTCAAAGAACGAGTCAAACACCTAGCACAAGGAAAGTCCCTAATCGAAGGGATATTGAGACACCAAGGATACCAAGGAGGAGGCAATACCTACCAGTGGCTCAACAACCCCATCAGACGACCCTTCTTCACTAGACCTGGAAATTACCAAGGAGGACAAGCAAGCCGACCAGTCTACAGCTCTTCCACTGCACCCCCATCCATGAACAACGTCCCGGTCCCAATGGACATAGGAAGAGGCCGCGCCCCTACCAATTGGCGCAATAGAAACCAAGGCAATTGGAGACAAAGACCACAAACGAACAACCGAAACCTCCAAAACCAAGTAGCCCAGGGAACAGGGGATAACGCCTGTTTTACCTGTGGCAAGATAGGACACTTCGCACGCAACTGCCCACAAAGAGACACCACCAAGAAACGAGTCAACTACATGGACTTCGATCTAGAGGAAGAAGAAGACCTACCAGGCCCAGCAATGAACGATACTGTAGCCACAGTGTGTGCACACCTGGAGAGGATGTCGATGGTGGAGAAAGAACGCCTTGACCATGAGATGGGCATAGCTGAGGATTTTCCCACTGCCTGATCAGAGCTGCACTGATTAGGTGAAGTAACAGTGACAATGTGTACATATCTGCTCGGAAATCAATGACTGTCCGATTCTATGCACATTTGATCATGAAAAGAGCCGACGGAATAGCCCTCATCGACTCAGGGGCTACAGAGAACTTCATGAACTTGCAATATGCCAAGTGGCTTTGACTACCCATCAAGCAACTGGAGAAACCTAGACCACTATACAACGTCGACGGGACTGAGAACAAAAGCAGCAGTCTCAAGTATTACATGGACCTGGAAATCCAGACGGGAACCCAACACACCAAACATTGATTCTTCCTGTCAGATCTAGGGGAACACAAAGCGATACTAGGCTATCCCTGGTTTGCTGCTACCCAACCAAAGATTGACTGGAAACAAGGATGGATCGACACCACCCAACTGCCAATTGTCCTAAGGGCCCCTAATGCACACAAGGCCCAATTCGTCCCCAGAATGAAGAACGTCCCTTGACCACTCTCCAGGGATCAATACTTTATCGGAAAGGTCACACTTAACACCCCAAAAGCCACCGACGTCCCAAAAGTCCCAGAAGAATACCAAAAGCATGCCAAGGTGTTCAGTGAGCAAGAATCACAACGACTCCCACAGTACACAATATGGGACCATGCCATCAAACTCCTACCCGGTGCACCTTCCACACTACCAGGACGACTCTATCCCCTCACCCAAGAAGAGAAACTGGAGGCTCATAAATTTGTGCAGGAGCACTTGTCCAGAGGCACCATCCGGAATTCCAAATCCCCCTATGCGGCCAGTTTCTTCTTCGTCAAGAAGAAAGATGGCAAGCTGCGACCAGTACAGGATTATCGACCTATCAATAAATGGACTAAACGAAACCGCAATGTCTCCCCTCTCATTCCCCAAGTAATCGACCGGCTTAGTGGATGTACACTCTTCACTAAGTTCAATGTTCGATGGGGGTACAACAATGTTTGCATCAAGAAGGGCAACAAATGGAAAGCCGCCTTCCTCACTCCAGAAGGGTTGTTCGAACCCACAGTTATATTCTTTGGCCTCACCAACTCCCCTGCAACCTTCCAAATGATGATGAACACCATCTTTCGAAGTGAAGTGGGCCAAGGATGGTTCTCTATCTATATGGATGACTTGGCCATCCACACAGCCCGATACCCTCATGAAACGGAGGCCCAACATGTACAACGACACCAGAACTATGTGCACAGTATACTCAACAAACTGGAACAGAACGACCTCTACCTCAAGCTGGAGAAATGTGAGTTCGAGCAAAAGGAGATTGAATACCTTGGAGTTATCGTGGGCAACAACCAACTAAAGATGCACCCAAAGAAGCTCCAAGGCGTCGCCGACTGGACCCCCCCCAGAAACCCTACTGATGTGTGTAAATTCCTGGGCTTCACTGGTTATTATCGTTATTTCGTCCCCAACTACTCTGGTGTTGCTTGCCCCCTCCTGGACTTAACTAAGAAGGCTACTGTTTGGCACTGGACACCCGCCCACCAATGTGCTTTTGAGGACCTTAAGACTCGCATGTGTAGCAGCCCAGTCCTCAATCAACCCAACTTTGACAAACGCTTTGTGCTCCAGGTTGATGCCTCCGCTTATGGCGTGGGCGCCGTACTCTCGCAGGAGGGAGAACACACCACCCTACACTAGCCAAACGTCACAAACCAATCCTTCACCCCATTGCCTACTACTCAGCCACCTTCACACCCACTGAACAAAACTATGACATCTATGAGCAGGAATTACTGGCAATAATGAAGGCTCTAGCTCACTGGCGACACTACCTAGGATGGACTAAGATGCCCTTTATCATCCACACTGACCATGCCAACCTGCAATATTGGAAGTCCCCAAGGAACCTAAACCGACAAACCGCTAGATGGCATGCAGACTTACAAGAATATGACTATGAACTGGAGTACATACCTGGAAAGACTAACACTACCGCGGATGCACTGTCCCAACCCCCAGGAGTGGACCAAGGAGCAGAAGACAATAAAGATATCATCCTGATACCCCCGCACCGAATACGAGCCGCCACCACCGCCCAAGGACAAACTATTGTGCCAAATGTCAAAGAGGTTAAAAGAGCAATTGTCAGTAAGGCACACGACACACCTACAGCGGGACACCCTGGGAGAGACGAAACGCTGCAAAAGGTGCAACAGACCTACTGGTGGCCAGGAATGAAGACTTGGATTGCAGACTATATCAAAGGATGTGCAGTATGCCAACAAATGAAGATAATCACCCACCAGAAACGCACCCCTTTATATCGCATTCCCACCAAAGAACACACCCTACCATTCAGGATGGTGGCAATGGACCTAATCACCGGACTTCCCCCACACAGAGGAACTGACACCATCCTTACCATTGTAGACCATGGATGTTCAAGAGCGGCAGTGTTCCTACCGTGCTCCACAACCATAATGGGACTAGGAATTGCTCAGCTATACTTGGACAATATCTATTGATGGTTCGGACTCCCCACTAAAGTCATTAGTGACAGAGACCCTCAATTCACATCCAACTTTGGCCGAGCACTCACAAAGAAGCTGGGAATTGCACAAAATCTATCCA
>QLOT01000800.1:0-11111 GCA_003313875.1 Russula aff. compacta
GCTGGGATGTACCACATCCCAATTCATCCCTCCCTTGTTCATCTTCCCTCTCCTATGCTTCTGATCGCCCACACTTCACTTCTTCTGGTCCCATCTTTCTGTTCCTACACTCCCTACTTCCCCTTCCCTTCCTCTTTCCCCTCCTGTCAACCCCTCTCCAACACCTAACATTGCCCCGCCTGATGCCGTACCTCCTGTACCTGAACTCCCCCTTCCCCCCCCCTTTACATCACTCTGAACGTCTCGCTGCCCAGTCTCATACACTTACTGCCGCTTTCCTCGACGAATTTTTGCCCCTTGTTACATCTCATTCCCTCATTCCACTCTCCCTTGCTGACTGATCCCTCCCGGTTGACCATGTTCTTTCTGCCCTCAGTGATGGTTCCCTGGAACCCAGTATGGATACTGGGGATGATCCATCTTGGGCAGAGGCCATGGCTTCACCGGAGAGGGAGTTTTGGATTGCGGGTGCTCGTGACAAAATCTGGAGCCTTGAGGACCTTCAAGTCTTTGTCCTTGTCCCTCGCTCACTCCCTTATTCCCTCTGATCGGTGTCCCATGCGTGGCAAACTTGTCTGCAAGTGAAAACGGGATGACTCTGGGAATGTGTCTTGTTACAAGGTGTGCTATGTTGCTAAGGGCTATGCTCAACGTTTTGGTATCAACTACGATAAGACCACTGCCCCCACTGCTCGTCTTGAGTCTTTCCGCCTCCTACTCCATCTTGTGGCTTCTCTTGGCTAGGATCTTCATCAATTCGATGTCAAAATGGCCTTTCTTAATGGCGTTCTTCCTGACAACAAAATTGCTTATATGGAGCAACCACCTGGCTTTGAGCAAACTGGCAAAGAAGATTGGGTATGGAAACTAATGTGCAGCATCTACAGCATGAAGGAGGCCAGCCACATCTGGAACCACACTTTCGATTCCACTGTGTGCTCATGGGGCTTCCATCGCATGACTAGTGAGTGGTGTGTCTACATTTGCACCTCTGATCTTGGGACCACCATCTTCACTCTCCATGTGGATAACATTCTCTCCGCCTCCTCTTCTGCTGTGGAATGGGAACGCTTCAAGTCTGAGCTGCAGTCTTGCTGGGAAATCTCTGATCTTGGTCCTGCAAAAGTTGCTCTTGGTATCTCTATCTCTCGCTGCCCCAAACATCACACCATCTCCATCCACCAAACCACCTTTATCGATCGCCTTCTCGTCAAATTTCATCAGACTGAAGCTCATCCTTGTGATACCCCCATGACTCCGGGCCTGGTCCTTCGCCGCCCAGATAAGACTGTTCCTATAGATCCTACCACTCTCGAGTGGATGCAGCACACCCCTTATCAGGAACTGGTTGATAGCCTCAACTATTTGGCTGTTGCTACACGTCCCAACATTGCCTTTGCTGTTGGATGTCTGGCATCTTTTCTCAATTGTTACCATCCCGAGCACTGGAATGCTGGGGTTGTTTCTTGGAGCTCCAAGAAATAAACCCAGACCTGAGAGTGAAACAGTAACCGCTGATGGAACAGCTGGTGTCAGGGCAATTGGCATAGTCAGAGTCAGAGTAGCCTAAGAGTGATGATAGAGCGGTGCTGCCAAGGACCAGGGCAAAGGTAGAAGTGCCTTTAAGATACTGGAGAACTCTGATGACACTGCTGATTCCTCCTGCTACGCTGAATACATTGCTCTACATCATGCGATGAAAGAACTGCTCTTCCTTCACAAGCTTCTCATGGAGCTCGGCCTGCCTGCCTCCCTTCTGACTCCCCTACTTTGCAATAATGCTGCTGCACGTCTGTTTGCTGAAGATCACTCCCACCACGCCAACATTAAACACATTCATGTCAAATATCACTCTCTATGCGATGCTTTTATAAAACTGCGCAACTCCATTGTGTTCGCTCATCCAACAATATTGCTGACCTTTTCACAAAACCTCTCGCTAAAGTTGACTTTGAGCCTCTTCATTCTGCCCTTGGACTGCGTTCCCCTTGATCCTCGCCTTTGTGTGAGGAGGAGCACACCCCAGAAGGAGACCACACAAAAGAGCTTTGGCTCAGGAGGAGCACCCCATCAGCTCAGGAGGAGTACCTCATTTCATTCCACCGCACATTAACATCATCATATAATTTCTATTCATATACACCTTAATCTAACTCACACCTATTTTCTTCCCTATCTAATTATATATTAACTTCACTATTTTCTTTTTCTCTACTTTACTCTATTTGTTGTGTACCACTATGCACCAAGGAGGAGTATTACATTCCATAATGCCAGTTACAATGACGTCACCTAGCTATACACAACAGTACTTATAGTCGACCCTACACCTCCCCAGTGCCCTCAGTCTTCTTCCTTCGAGACTGAGGTTCACGTCTGTTCTAGATTGTAATACCCTTGGGTCCCTATGACCCACTGTCAACTCCTTTTAGACGCACCCATTATTCTCTTCTTGGTGTTTCCCTTGTTTCCAGTTTGCACCCTAGTTTCCCCCTACTATACTGAGTACTGTTCACCCCTCTGGGCATTGGGCCCTCATCTTCTATAAATAGGGACTCCTAGCTACCTTGTACCAGCAAGTTGAGTCTCTTGTCAATCTAGTAACTTGCTCTTCACTCTACTTCATTGCTCTAAGGGGTGGCTACAGTGTTGCAGCACTGCAAGCAGGAACCCAGTCTCACTCTATTAGTCTTTTAAGACACCACTGAGTCTTAGCTATAGTCTCTTGTTGCTGTCAAACCCTTGGTGGTGACAGTCTCCATCATGAAGTGTCTGGACCAGTCAGGAGAGCATAAGATGGGGAAGGAGGTGCAGTCATTATTAAGTGTCTAGAAAGCCACATTCTCTTTGTCTGTCCATTGCCACTGGTAATTCTTTTTAGTGAGGTTGTTTAAGGGTCTGGTTTTATCCAAGAAATGGGAGATAAAGGCTCCATAGAAGTTGCAGAAGCTTAGAAAGCTTTGTACTTCTTTGACTGTCTTTAGTGTGGGCCATTCTGCAATACCTTGAACTTTGACTGGGTCCATTCATACCTTGCTGTTACCTATGACTACTCTTAGATATTCAACTTCTTTCTGGTGAAAGTGGGATTTCTCTGGTTTGAGGTAAAGGTCATGATGAGCTAGCTTTTTCAAGAACTGGTTGACGTTTTCCTTGTGGATGGTGTTGTTGTCTTCCGTGGTGATAATGATATTGTCCATATAGACTCTGAGTCATCCTTGTGCTATCTTATCCCTGAAGATGTCATCTATCATTGTTTGAAAGGTGGCAGGTGAATTTGTTAGCCCAAAGAACATTACTGTGGGTTTAAAGAGTCCTTTGCTGGTTTTAAAGGCAGCTTTCCACTCATCACCCTCTTTTGACTCTGATATTATTGTATCCCCAGTTGATGTTGAACTTAAAGAAGACTTTTTGCCTGAGAGATCATAAATGAGGTCAGTGATGAGCAGGAGAGGGTATTTATTAGGGACTCTCCACTTATTCAGGTTCTTGTAGTCCTGGACCAGTCTAAATTTGCCATCTTTCTTCCAGATCAGAAAGAAGCTGCTAGCATAGGGTGATTTGGATCATCTAATACATTGCAGTTAGAGATTGGTGATGAGGATTTTTTTTTTCTTCCTTCTCTTTTGGTAACAGGGGTACACTTTGCAGTCGATATAGGCCAGTGCATCTGGTTTTAAGTTGATGGTATGGACCCATTTCCTTCTGTCAGGGAAATGCTTAGATGCTTCTTCAAAAAAGACCTTGCTAAAGGTATGGTATTGTTTTGGGACCAATTCTTGCCATGTCCATTTTGTTTTGTCTATGGTGTCAATGGCAAGTTGTTGTGCCCCAGTCATTTTTTTGATGTTGGTTCTCCACCATCTTTGCATGCAAATCAGGGTATTTTTACAGAACATACCCATAAAATCTCTATAAAAAGTTAAAGAATTATTTGGAAGTTATCCATCAAAAATACTTTGAAAAAAAGTTAAAGTGTTTTTTTGATTAAAAACATACTCTGGAAAAAAAGTCTAAGTAGCTTTCCATGTGAAAAAATACTCTGAAAAAAAGTCTAAGTTTTTCTGAATGAAAAAATACCCTGACAAAAAGAGTCTGAGTTTTTTTTTAAACCAAAAAAATACTTGGACAAAAATGTCTAACTTTTCCCAGCCAAGTATCTTCTGTAGGAAGAAAGAGTCTAACTTTTCCCAGCCAAGTATTTTCTGTGGGAAGAAAGAGTCAAACTATTTTCCCTGGGTATTCACAAAGAAAAATACTTTGATCAATAAGATTACATCATATATCACATAATACAGAAAGGTACACATGTACACATGTGACTTAATTATATATATGCAGTTAATTGTTGGGGCAGGCCCAACTGGGTAAGTTGTGGAATTCAAAATAAATTGTGTGACTGAAGTTAACTGTCTGACTGCTGACTGCCCAAGTGTCCGACAATTGGTTGTCTGAGCATCTGACACTCAGACAGTCAGTTGTCCAAGTGTCAAACAATCCAACAACCCCTCCCTGTGTTTTACAGTATATACACCCTCCATGCATGCCATCTATGCCTTTGTTTTTGATTCTTTTTTTATGTCACGCAAAACAATATGAAGCAGGCACACATATATTATATATATTACATTTGAGGACGTGTGATAGTGTATGAAATAGGTAACTTTTAAAGAACCTGGAGACCTGGGAGGAAGTGAGAGAAAGTGATGGAAAGGAAAAGCAAGCATAATGATGCCCCCATTTTTTTACATACTGTTCACTGCTGACTGATTTGCAAGCTCCAATCTTCTCTGTGCATGTGTTGGAAATGCATAGATCCTATATACATCCCCTGGCCTTTTCTTTTTCTCTCTCCTCCTCAATGTCCCCCTCTGTATATCTCTTTCCTTTGTCACATCCTCCCCTTGGAGCAGCATTGATGCTTTATATCTTGCTGCTTCAACCGGAATGACTGTTGCACCTTACTCTTTGCCTTTTTGTCTGATGACTGCAAGTCTCAAGCTGTGCCTCTGCCCACCTTTCCTTCGACACATCCTCCCCTCAAGCAGCATCAACACACTACCTTGCCACCTCAAGTGGAACAGCCATTGCACCTTGCTCTCTACCTTGTCATGACCCTTGAGACTTGTGGTTTGACCCTGTATGATTATGATAGCAATGGTGACTTAAGAAGCATGACTGATGTATAATAGGATGACTGATATGGTTTCCCATGCTTAGTGATATTAAGTACCTTGCTTACCAACCTTTACAAAGTACTTACTCAGCCATGACATAGTATTACAAAGGACAGGTACCTACTTAGTCAGCAGACTGGTTCGATTGTATATAAGTGCTCAATGCACAGCAGTACAGACCAAGCTTGACTTAGTCTTGCAATCCAGAAGCCCCATTCCACCTTACATAAGCTTGACTACCTATTCTGTCCAAAAATCCCACTTGCTTCATCACAGACATTAGGACTGGTGTAATACAGCCTGAAGCTGCCTGGGAAGAACTTCCCAAGATCCCCAAAGCACTGTGCCTTGCACAGCCCTCTGGAGCTGTGACATACCTTTTCACCTGAAGACTGCAAGTTTCAAGTGGTCTCTTCTGCCGTTGTTGCATTCTCAGTGTTCCACACCACTTCAAACTCAAGGAGCATGGTATGTCATCCTTTTGCTCTTTCCATTTAAATACATCACCCACAGATCTCTTATTTTTGACCTCCCAACCTACTCCTTCATGGCACCCCCTCTGCCTTTGCCCTCTGTAGGCACATATGCACAGTGTAGATGCTGTAGCCTGCACCAGAAGCCCTTGGCATGATGCAGAGCATAGCTAGTGCCCAAGCAGAGGAACACCCTGCTCTGTGCTGACATCTGGGTCACCCCACCTTTTTCTTGTGTCCCCTCCTGGCTGCACCATCCACCGGTCATCTGAGCTCATGGAGGTGATGTGGTAGAAGGTGTCAGGGCAAGCGTGGGGCAAGCCAATCTGCAAGTATCATTCCATTGTTCTCATAAAAAGACCTAGTGGGCCACTGAGGTGCATACCTATATAAACAGTTGTAATTAGAAGGACCCTGCATGTGATTGCACCCCCCACATGCAGTGCTTTGTCCTATCTGGAAGCCTTTATGAAAGCAATGGAATGGCAATGTTCTGAATGGGCGATATGAATGCAACATGTGAGACCTTCATCTTTATCTTTCTATACATACTCCCTCTAAAGTAGCATTAACACTTTATCTTTCCCCCTCAACTTGAAGACTGTTGCACCCTACTCTCTACTTGCTGCCTCAAATGGAATGACTGTTGGATCCCGATCTCTACCCTTTGCCTGACATCTGCCTGTCTCAAGTTGTCTGGGAGCCTTTGCAGTGCAAAGCAATATCCTCTGCCAACATCCATGATGTTGGTGAGTACTCTGTGTGTTATGTGCTATACTAACAGAACTCAATGTGTGTATGTATATGTATGTGTATGGGAGGTGTCATGTGGTGCATGGTTACTGGCAGGCCTTGAATGACACAAAGGGCTCTTTGTGTAAGTACTGCCACCACTCATCCTCCCCTCTACTTCCTCACCTCCATTCCAGTTTATTGAACTATGAGCCAGATCAAGCAGAAAAGTGGTAAGCTTGATCTCACTTACACAGTACGAAGTTCATTGGATGAAGTTGTGACTAAAGCTAAGGAGGTACATTCTATAAATGAGCAGACAGAAGGACACCTTCAGTCACTTAAGAGCCGCCTTGATGAGGCTCAGATGAGTCTCATCTCATCTGCATTGTTCATTACTTAATTTACTTAATGAGAGCCTACAGTCTGCCACAGCAGACTTAGTCAAGCTGAAGGAAGACATAAAGGAAAACTTTGCTTTGCTATAATTAAGAATGGAGGATTACAACAAGATGATGAATTGCTTGACACTGGAGTGGCAATGCAATTTTGGTTTGTCTGCCTCAGTTCCATATTGCTTTACATCTCTAACTCCTAAATAGAACAAAGAATCCAAGAGAAGTTACAGTCAATTGAGTTGATTTTGGCGAGCATCTTATGTGCCTTGCCAATGCTAGGAACTGGTACCCTGGCTCAGATGCCTAGTCCACATTTGATGTCACCTCTCCCCTCACCAAAGTCTCTATTGACTCAATATGAAAGCCTTGAATCAGTGGTGGACATGGACACTGCATGTGTGAGTCCAGACCAGCAAGGTAATACTAATGATCCAATCCATGATACCTCAGAAGACATGCATCGAGTGTTGACCTATTCCCTGAATGTCCGTAATACATGTCAGATTATTCTAATTGTAGCACTGTCTATGGTATTATTCTATTGTGTATTTAGGGACTGTATCATTATAGATTAAGACATCATAGTGTAGAGACCAATCTGGATCATTCTTGCACAGTCATGCTCTGGTTTTGCTATGTCTTTACCCCCATGTTATAATGCCCCCAAGTCAAAGTCATCAGGAACTGGTCACTGATGATTTCAAATCACATTGTGAAGACACAGAATGTGGATGAAAGAAGGTATGTGGGTGACACCTCAAATATGAAGTCTGCTGATGCCACACAAAGCACCAACAAGACCATGCACAACACAAGGCCTACAACCCTGTCCCAAGATGGAAGGGCCTGACTTGCTCCATAGTTTGACTGCTGTGTGCCACTAACATAGCTGAAACTTGTGGGTTGTCTGAACAGTGGCTAAAAAGAGTCAGGATAGATATTATTGAACAGCAGCAGTGCAGCATGGATGGTCTGATCTGATGCCCACATGCTCAAAAACCTCTGATGGCTGAACTGGGATTTGTTGTCAGCAGGTGCAGGAGTGCTGGTCCAGATGAATGGCATAGTGAATCAAAGGCAATATATGTGACAGCTGGCAAATTGCCACAAATTTATCTGGATTGGCCAGAGGCCTTTTTGGGGGTCCAGCCATACTTTACAGCATGTAATCCATGGGTGGCATAGAAGGTCCATATATGTTATAATGTGTCAGCTGTCCTCTTCTTCACAAGTGCTCAAAATGTGAAAGGGGGTGGCTTCCAGTCTCTTGAAGGGAGGAGCTCAAGTAGTGCCAGCACTAGCAGATCTAGATCAGGTCACAAGGTCACAATGACAGGGCACAATGACAGGATGAAAGGATGCCCCATTTTTTTTACTCTGATCACCAACTCTCTGACTGCCAACTCCAATCCCCCTGTGGAGACATAGATCCCATTGGCCCTTTCTCTGTTTTCCCCACTACTATACCCACCCCACATATTGGTCAACCCCACCTTTCAGTCACCCTCAAATATCTCATTCATCTCTTAGCCTACCCACACCATATTTTGTATAGTACATCTAATACATTATATGAACTACTTACTTCCAACCTTTTTTATTCAGTGAAATGCTCTCTGTGGTGAGAATGAAAAAGTGCCCCCTTGTCAGGTCAGTGGAGTTCGAATATTTGAATAGATCATGTGTCACTGGTGTGACTGACTGAAAGGTGGTTGATCAATATGTGGGGTGGGTATAGTATCTCTTTCCTTTGGCATGTCCTCCCCTTGAAGCAGCATTGATGCTTTATATCTTGCTGCTTCAATTGGAATGACTGTTGCACCTTACTCTTTGTCTTTTTGTCTGACAACTGCAAGTCTCAAGCCACAACTCTGCCCACCTTTCCTTCTGCATGTCCTCCCCTCAAGCAGCATCAACACACTGTCTTGCCACCTCAAGGTGGAACAGCTGTTGCACCTTGCTTTCTACCTTTTTGCCTGAAGACTGCAAGTTTCACATGGTCTCTTCTGCCATTGTTGCATTCTCAGTGTTCCACACCACTTCAAACTCAAGAAGCATGGTATGTCATCCCTTTGCTCTTTCCATTTAAATACATCACCTGCAGATCTCTTATTTTTGACCTCTTAACCTACTCCTTTGTGGCACCCCCTCTGCCTTTGCCCTCTGTAGGCACATATGCACAGCATAGATGCTGTAGCCTGCACCAGAAGCCCTTGGCATGGTGCAGAGCATAGCTAGTGCCCAAGCAGAGGGACACCCTGGTCTGTGCTGATGTCAGGTCATACTGCCTTTTTCTTGTGTCCCCTCCTGGCCACACTGTCCACCAGTCATCTGCGCTCATAGAGGTGGTGATGCAGTAGAAGGTGTCAGGGCAAGCGTGGGGCAAGCCAATCTGCAAGTATCATTCCATTGTTCTCATAAAAAGCCCTAGTGGGCCACTGAGGTGCATACCTCTGTAATGAGAAGGACCCTGTATGTGATTGCACCCCCCACACCACCTTTTTCTTGTGTCCCCTCCTGGCCACACTGTTCACCGGTTGTCTGTGCTCATGGAGGTGATGCAGCAGAAGGTGTCAGGGCAAGAGCAGTGGCAAGCCAATCTGCAAGTATCATTCCATTGTTCTTGTAAAAAGACCCAGTGGGCCACTGAGGTGCATACCTCTGTAAACAGTTGTAATAAGAAGGACCCTGCATGTGATTGCACCCCCCACATGCAGCACTTTGTCCTATCTGGGAGCCTTTATGAAAGCGATGGGATGGCAACATTCTGAATGGGCAATATGAATGCAACATGCGAGATGTTCATCTTTATCTTTCCGTACATCCTCCCCTCAAAGTAGCATTGACAGCTTATCTTTCCCTCTTGACTTGAAGACTGCTGCACTGTACTCTCTGCCTTTTTGCCTGATGACTGCAAGTCTCAGGTCACCCCTTCTGCCTATCTCCCTCCTCCATCCTCTGTGAATAACATCTACCTTGGTGCTGCCACCCCATAATTCATGTCACAACTATTTTTGCAGCCATCCCCTCAGGTGTGGTGTTGATGTTTGTTGTGTGCCAACACTCATCAGCTGTCTCCCTATCAAATCATTGGCTGTCCAGGACCATGAAGGTTGAATTCCAGTACACCTTGGCTATGACTTTGTTCTTCAAAATGTTACTGATATATCAAATGACATTTTAACACTCAGACTGTCATTGGGTTTGTGAGGGAGACCAGATGTTTGGAATCACCAATAATAGCTGGCCTCCCTTGCCTATACTGTGTGAATTTCTGCCATGTACCTTAACAAGTCCAGATCTCAATATCTACATTTATGTGCCTGTATATGATATGTGATATTGGTGCTAATGATCCAATTGCCCTTTTGGTTGTGCATACCTTTCAATCCTTCAGTATGCACATGTCTGCCTAACTTCCTTTGCCACTACACCTATATCCTCTTCTCTCATGCTTCTCTGCCACAAGTAATTTGAATATCCCAGGTTTTCTGGAGTTATTAGTCCCTCATAAATGCAAACTTGATCTGTTCCAGGAGTGTGTGGAGCACCCTGAGCCATTGAAAAAGCAGGTGGCTTTGTTACTGCAAGATCTGGAATACACAGACTTGGATTTGGGTAAATGGCTAGTACAAGGTGATAAAGAGGCAGTCAAACATGTTTTAAGGGTGTCAAATCTCCACTTTGAGAATGTAGGTCAGGCACCAGCAAATCCTGAGGTCCAACAATCTGAACAACGGGCTCCAGATGATCAAGGGATGGGAGAAACAGAGGTGCATTCATAGTTATACAACCCAATGTCTTTTCCCTTATAGGTTGGAGCACCAGGTGCTTGAGCCACTGACAGAAGACCACCAGGAGATTGATTGACCAGCAGAGGGGCATCAGGAGCTGGAACAAGAACTTGTGGTGCATCAAGTGGAGACTATGGAACCTCCAGTGCTTGATAATGTGGATATAAGTTGGCAACTAAATTACCATATGAGGTCTAATGGATTTGAGGATAGTTAGTATGTGTCGCAGGTTCTGATGATGGGACAAATGGTCCACTTCAGGATTCAGATACCGAGGTAGCAGGGCATGTAGGTACAAATGATAGAGAGTTCTATTCCAGCAGTTCACATAGGGGTCTAGAGAGCACTTGTCACTGGCGAAGCCGTGACCTTAGTGAAGTCTGAAGTAACAAGTACAACACTTACAAGTCCCGCTTGCGAGGAAAGGTAAACAAGCCATGAATCTCCCCCTGGGGTGACTAGGTCACAAACGCTGTATTCTCCTAGATGAGGAGGCATACAGGGTGGACAGGAGACTCAACTTAGAGAGCTCCCTGC
>QLOT01000803.1:4467-15859 GCA_003313875.1 Russula aff. compacta
TGCTGCTAGCCGTTTTGAACAAAGTTGAGTCTAATGTCAACACCAAGGGTTTGGCCACAACAATAGACCAAGTCGATAGTTGCCTAGTAGTTCTTCAAGTGGTTGAGCTAAGTCTTACAGCGACTTAGACAACTGATAGAGTGGGAGTTACTGCTTGCTGCACTTCAATGCAGTAGCCACTCCTTTGGAAAGGAAAGGGGAAGGGGAACGATATGAATTGAGACAGGAGACTCAACTTGCCATCTTAGGGACGTCAAGGAGTCCTACTTATACAACAAGACAAGTACTAAGAATAACTATGCCAGCGCACTACTCCACTATGACTAGGTATCCTAAGAATAACTACTCCACAGTGAGTCATGATCTGGTACAGTAATAGAACACTCCACAATGACTCTTATATCGTACAATAATAGCACAGCTCCATAGTGACTCACCGCTCCACAATGACTCGTTGACTTCCTCATATGGCCGGTTCCAGAACTTACAGGAGCACGGTGCACAGCACCACTCCAGGCCGGTTGCAGAGGTTGTCCGACAAAAATTCCAACAAGTGATAGGATCGCTATTATACTTAATGCTTGGGACTCGCCCAGACATAGCATTTGCGGTCACAAAACTATCACAACACGCTGCCAATCCCTCTCCTGACCACCTCCAGAAAGTGCTCTATATCTGCCACTATTTGCAAGGTACTAAGGACTACACTCTTACCTATACGCGTAAGATGGATGGAGGTATTTGCGCCTATGCGGACGCAGATTGGGCAAGTGACTCACACACCTGCTGTTCCACCCCCGGCTTTATTACATTATTAGCTGGTGGTATAGTGTTCTGGAACACACGCACACAGAAAACTGTTGCGATGTCTTCCACAGAAGCAGAGTATATGTCACTCTCAGACAGATGCTGACAACTCGTGTGGACTAATAGTCTACTTAATGAGCTTCACATTGATTTGTCGCCTATACCATTATGTGGTGACAATCAAGGATCCATCTTTATGGCTCAGAACCCAGTAACTGAGAAGCACAGTAAACACATTGATGTGCGCTTCCATTACATACATGAGGTTATCACTTCCGGAAAGGTTGAGCTTTACTTTGTTGATGGACAAGAGAACACTGTGGATATGTTCACAAAGAACTTAGGACATGTTAAGTTCCAATACCATCGGAGTCACTTAGGGCTTGAGTTCTACAGCTCGCCTATAAGCAACGCTTAGATGTGCAATAACTCTGTAGCATTAAGTGTGGGGGAGTGTTGAAGTAGAGGCACTGTAGCGCCCTAATCTAGGCACTCAATAGAGCACGTGACTCATGCTCACATATGACTCACTAGGACAACAGTACTTATCAGATACTATTAGTAGCAGTACTATGTTACACGGTGATGGTCACGTCACTATCTCTTGTGTATATATACCCCCCCTAGATAGCAGCAATCCTCAGTGAGTTCTACTGCAGATCTCCTACGTAGCTAGTACCTAAGAGTCTATCACCACAGGTGAGCATAGCCATGATTGCTGCACAGTTCTACCTGTGCATCACTGGGGATGTTGAACTTTCAGTGTTTGACATCCTTAACATCTTCCAATGTTGCTGGTTCCTCTCCAGGTCCCATGTAACTGGCCTGGGGTAAGGATTCAACTCCTTGCGCTCCTGTAAGTTGTGGAACTGGCCAGGAGTCTGTGTTTAGACTGTTTGTATCTGCATGTGCCTGAGGCACTGTACTTTTATTTTTGGCTACCCCCTTTTTCTTTCCTCTTGTGTCGTCCTTATTGTTCTAGGACTATCACATGCCAGTCAACCACCCCTTTGGGCATTAGCCATTGTTCCTTTCTTGATACTTCCCTTGTTCCTGGTTCAGTGGTGTTGCCTGCATACTATACTGAGTACTGTTACATCTTTGGATCCTAGGATCCATCTCCTCTATAAGTAGAGACTCTTAGCTACCTTGTACCGGCAAGTTGAGTCTCCTGTCAATCACAGTGACTTTACTCTCAGACCTTTCTCTACTCTAAGGGGTGGCTACAGTGTTGCAGCACTGCAAGCGGGAACCCATACTGCTCTATCTGTCTTCTAAGTCACAGCAGAGACTTAGCTATAGTCTTTTGTTGCTGTCAAACCCTTGGCGGTGACATCCCACCTCTTGACCAATGTCATCTCTGCCCAAAAGGCAGAGGATGGAAACATTTCATGGGTTGAGTTCTCTCCCCAGTACCACTCTCACCTGGTCAAGTGTGCTGTTGCACTTGTACCTCACCCTGTCCACAAGGTGAAAAGGGTGATTTTTGGTTATATTTTGGAGCTGCTTAATGGAGAAGGTCACCTGGCCTTCTTCAAACTCCAGAAGGGTGGCCACAAGGCCAACAATGCCCAGAAGGAGAAGTGGCATCTTGCATGGAAAAGGAGCCATGCTGCTAAGCGAGAAAGGGACTGTGAAGCAGCAAAAGCTGCCAAACAACCCCCTTGTGAGCAGCAATGTGTGGCTTGTGGGTGCAAGTTCACCTCATGCAAAACCACCAGAAAGCACAAGTGCTCCAAAGCCAAAGTGGTTTGCACTGTGGAGAAGGCAGCAGAGGGGCCAGTGTCATGCCCTACTCCCCCTGCCAAGCTGGACAAGCCCACTGCCCTACCCACTCCCCCTGCACCTCCTGCCCCATCAAACTCTCCTGCATCCTCTGTGGTAACTGGAGGGTCACAGGTCCAGGAACCCATTGGTCACACATGCCAAATTTGGCATATCCAATCTGGAGAGATCCAGCAAGTGACAGTAACACCTGAGCAGTGGACGGCCTGGATGCAAGCTGGCTTGCAACTGGCCTGGAGTGGTGCTGTGCACTGCACTCCTGTAAGTTCTGGAACTGGCCATATGTGTAACTGGCCTGGGGTAAGCATTCAACTGCTTGTGCTCCTGTAAGTTGTGGAACCGGCCAGGAGTCTGTGTTTAGATCGTTTGTTCTTGTGTGTGCCTGAGGCACTGTACTTTTACTTTTGGTGTGCACCCCATTCCTGTGTGGTCCCTTATTGTTCACTGGGATCACATGCTTCTTGGGCCCCTATGACCCACTGTCAACTCCTTTTAGATGCATCCATTGTTCTCTTCTTGGCAATCCCTTGTTCCCAGTTAGCGTCCTAGTTTCTCTTTACCATATTGAGTACTGTTACCCCTTTGGATCCTAGGATCCTTCTCCTCTATAAGTAGAGACTCTTAGCTACCCTGTACCGGCAAGTTGAGTCTCCTGTCAATTACAGTGACTTACTCTTCACTTCTTATTCTGCACTAGGGGGTGGCTACAGTGTTGCAGCACTGCAAGCGGGAACCCAGTTCATCTCTATTAGTCTTCTAAGACACTACAGAGTCTTAGCTATAGTCTCTTGTTACTGTCAAACCCTTGGCGGTGACATTAGACTCAACTTCTTTCACTACGGCTAGCAGTTCTGATCTCAAGGGAACTATCATCCACATGCATTAGGCAACATACGGACAACCAAACTCACAAGTACAATGAGTCGATGAGTATCATCAATACAACTTTAGAGGACATCTGATCCTGCTATTGACAGACAAAAACCAAAGGGTGAAACAGAGCTCACCACAGGTCTGCTACTACTGCAGAGGGTGGTACTGCATCCATTGGAGCACAGAATACCAGAGGTATTCACTGGGACAAAGATATGTCAAGCTTGACAACTACAACCTCACAAAGGATGATCAGCCAGAAGAACAGGCTGAAGAAGAAGGACAATCGTCAGGAGATGAAGAAGACAAAGAACTTGACAATCAGATCAGGTTGACACCAATCCAAGAAAAGCTAAAGACAGCCCCAACAACCCTAGAGCAAACAGCCCAACCGCTGTGGATCCCAGAAGTAACCCACATGCCAATCCGTACCTTTCATCACACATCAGAAATCCTGTTGGGACCACTACTAGAAGGAAACCCTTTGCCCAGCATTGTCCAAACCATGTCAACAACCACCCAAACCCAAACTGCCACTCATGTGGCAACCACTGCATCCACTCAGCCAGCACAAGTAAACCTGACTACTGAGGAACGTATAAGGCAAGGCATGCGCCAAGCCTTGAGGAAAGGACTCCCTGGAGGGAACCCAGGAGGAGGTCCAGGTGGCCCAGGAGGACCTGGAGGACCAGGTAGCCCAAATATTCAACTGAGACCGATCCAAAGCAGACGACTTCATAGAGGAAGTCAAAGCATACCTATTGGTCAACCATGGAGTGGCCGGATATGACTCCCCATTCAAAAAGGTTGCCTTCACCCTCACACTTATCAAGGGCAAAGAAGTAGCCCAATGGACTAGAGACATGGGTACATGGCTGGACAGCTTGAACATGCCTGGAGACAACATCCCTGACCTATGGAACCAATTCCTAGACGAGTTCCAGGAGCAGTTCCAGGACTCCCAAGCATCCCAAAAGGCCAGGAATGACTTACTCAACTGCAAGCTCAGAGACTACAAATTCGATGAGTACATCTCCCGATTTGAAAGCCTTCTCAGAAAGGCAGAGTACACGGTGGGAAACCATGAAACATACAATATGTTCCTCAGAGGGCTACCAATGCACCTCCTGGACAAAACTCTAACGCCACCAACTCCCCTCACCTATATAGAAGCAAAGGAAAGGGTTAAATCCCTGTGCCAATCCCAATCTCTCATGGACAGCATCAGACAACAATTGTTGAAGGGAGGAGCATTCAGAACCGGCCTCCCCACGCTGAGACAGCCTCAAGGAGGAGGATACAACAATCAATGGAGGCCATCACCACGACTCCCATACAACTCTTCCACTGCCCATACTCCATGAGGAACACCCCAGTCCCCATGGACCTCAGCAGAGGGCGTGCTCCCACCAACTGGAGGGGAAGGGGCAGAGGAGGAAACTGGTGACAAGGGCAAAGGAGCCAAGGAAACGTGATGGGCTTTGGCAATGCCAACACCTGTTTCAACTGCGGCATTGTAGGGCACTTTGCCTGAAACTGCCCCAGCAAGCCCAAGCAAACCTCCCAGAACACGAGATGGAATGGGAAGAACCAAGCCAACCTCATTGACTTCAATGAAGACCAGGAAATGAGAGATGGGGAAGAAGACTCAGTAGCAACTGTACACACCCACCTCCAGAAGATGACAGTGGAAGACCAGCAACGTCTGGCAAAGGAAATGGGAACTTCTGAGGATTTTCCCACTGCCTGATTAGATCAGCACTACTCAGGCAGATCAATAGTGACAATGTGTATATGTCAAATAGAAAGTCAATGACAGTTCATTTCTACACACGATCAATTGCAAAAAGGGCCGATGCAATAGCACTGGTGGACTTGGGGGCCACGGAAAACTTCATGAATCTGTCTTACACATGATGGCTTAAACTGCCCATCAAACGACTAGCTAAACCAAGACCCCTGTACAACGTTGATGGTACACAAAACAAGAGCAGGTCACTCCAATACTATACTGACTTGCAGTTACAAACGGGTAGCCAGAGAACAAATCACAGATTTTTTCTGTCAGATCTGGGAGAACACAAAGCCATCTTGGGATACCCATGGTTCGCCACCACCCAACCAAAAATCGACTGGAAAAGAGGATGGATTGACATGAGTCACCTCCCTATCGTCCTCTCAGCACCAAATGCAGCCAAAGCACGATACACCCCAAGGACAAAGAACATGCTGTGACCCATAAGCAGACATCTGCCACAGTACTTTCTAGGAAGGATTACCATCAGCACTGCAGAAGGAATGGAGAAAGTAAAGGTACCAGGAGAGTACCAAAGACACTCAAAAGTATTCAGTGAGGAGTCCCAGAGACTCCCTCAATACACGGTCTGGGACCATGCCATTGAGCTGTTGCCAGGAGCACCAGCCTCACTACCAGTGGGATGACTATTGCCCCTCACACAACTAGAAAAGGAAGAGGTCCACAAATTCGTCAAAGACCATCTAAAGAGGGGGACCATCCACAACTCAAAATCCCCTTATGCAGCCAATTTCTTCTTTGTGAAGAAAAAGGATGGCAAACTGAGGCCGGTGCAAGATTACAGACCCCTCAACAAGTGGACAAAAAGGAATAGGAATGTCTCACCTCTGATCCCACAAGTGATAGACTGACTCAGCGGATGCACCCTCTTCACCAAGTTCAACATGCGATGGGGGTATAACAACATTTGGATCAAGGAAGGGGACGAATGGAAAGCAGCATTCCTTACCCCAGAAGGCCTCTTCGAGCCCACAGTAATGTTATTTGGCCTAACCAACTCACCAGCAACGTTCCAAATGATGATGAACACAATCTTCAGGCCAGAAGTGGGAGAAGGATGGCTCTCAGTATACATGGATGACCTTGCCATCCATACAGCGAAGCTACCCCACGAAACTGAAGAACAGCACAAACAAAGACACCGGAAATACATCCACAAGATCTTAGATAAACTAGCGGCCCATGACCTCTACCTAAATCCTGAGAAATGCGAGTTCGAGAAAGATGAAATTGAATACCTCAGAGTCAATGTAGGAAAAGGAAGACTCCAAATGAACACACAAAAACTACAAGGAGTAGCAGATTGGCCGCAACCCAAGAAGCCCAAGGACATGAGGAGTTTCCTGGGCTTCACAGGGTACTACCGATACTTCATACCCAACTACTCAAAGATAGCCAGACCACTCCTCAACCTCACAAAGAAAACCACACCCTGGCATTGGGATGAACTGCAACACAAGGCATTTGAAACTTTGAAAACCCTCATGTGCAAGAGCCCAGTACTCAAACAACCAAACTTTGACAAGCAATTTGTACTCCAAGTGGACACCTTGGCATACAGCCTGGGGGCCATACTCTCACAGGAGGGAGAAAATGTCACACATACACTAGCCAAATGACACAAGCCTATCCTCCATCCCATTGCCTACTACTCAGCCACCTTCACTCCCATGGAACGAAACTACGACATCTATGAAAGGGAACTGCTGGCCATCATGAAGTCATTAGCACATTGGAGGCAATACCTGGGATGGACTAAAACACTGTTCATCATTCATACAGACCACGCCAACCTTCAATACTGGAAGGCCCCAAAGAATCTAAATAGGAGAACAGCGCGCTAGCATGCAGACTTAGAAGAGTACAACTTTACCCTGGAATACATCCCAGGAAAAACGAACACTGCAGCAGACACACTTTCTAGACCACCAGGGGCAGACCTGGGAGAAGAAGACAACAAGGTGATTACAATATTTCCCCCTGAACGGATCAGCGCAACCAGAACAACCCCCACAACTGAGCAAGGCCAAGTGACAGTGCCCAATGTAAAGGAAGTAAAAAGAGCTATCGTGTCCCACGCCCATGATCACCCCACAGCAGGACACCTGGACAGAGATGAAACACTGAGGAAGGTGCAATTGACGCACTGGTGGCCAGGAATGAAGAACTGGATAGTGGAGTATGTCAAGGGATGCACAACCTGCCAGCAGGCAAAAATCCTTACTCACAAGAAGAAGACTCCCCTATTCCGCATCCCCATGCCAGAAGGTACGATGCCCTTCCAAAGCGTCGCAATGGACCTCATCACTGGGCTACCCCTACGGAATGGAATGGATGCCATACTCACCATTGTGGACCAAGGGTGCTCATACGCAGCAATCTTCTTGCCATGCAATACCTCCATCATGGGACCTGGCGTGGCCTGGCTATACCTGAAGCACATCTATCCATGGTTCGGCCTCCCCAAGAAAATAATTACTGCCAGAGACCCCTGGTTCACCTCACACTTTGGGAAAGCACTCACAAAGCAACTGGGCATCCAGCAAAATTTGTCCACAGCATTTCACCCTCAAACTGACAGACTGTCTGAGCGAAAGAACCAATGGGTGGAACAGTATCTCAGGCTGGTACCACAGGGCAACCAAAAGACTGGACCAAATGGCTCCCTATTGCCACAGCGGTTCACAACAATTGACAAAATAGCACCACTGGGCTATTGCCCAATCAAATCCTCTGGGGACATGAGCCAACCCTACATCTGGCAGATGATAACCCCACAAACAATGAAGCAGTAGAGACAAGGGTACAAATGATGGAAGAGGCATGGGAAAGGGCCATCAAAGCCATCAATCAGAATGTCACCGCCAAGGGTTTGACAGCAACAATAGACTATAGCTAGGTCTCTGCTGTGACTTAGAAGACAGATAGAGATAGATGGCTTCCCGCTTGCAGTGCTCCAACACTGTAGCCACCCCTTAGAGTAGAGAATATGATGAAGAGTAAGTCACTGTGATTGACAGGAGACTCAACTTGCCGGTACAAGGTAGCTACGAGTCTCTACTTATAGAGGAGGGGGATCCTAGGATCCAAAGGAGTAACAGTACTCAGTATAGTAAGGAGAAACTAGGATGCAAACTGGGAACAAGGGAATATCCAAGAAGGGAACAATGGGTGCGTCTAAAAAGGGGTTGACAATGGGTCATAAGGACCCAAGAAGCATGTGATCCCAATGAACAATAAGGGACCACACAGGAATGGGGTGCACACCAAAAATAAAAGTACAGTGCCTCAGGCACACACAGACACAAATGATCTAACACTAGACTCCTGGCCGGTTCCACAACTTACAGGGGCACAAGCAGTTGAATGCTTACCCCAGGCCGGTTACACAGAAAGCACAAGAAATTCCACTGGCCCAGTTCAAACCCAGAGATCAAATATGGCTCGAAGCGACCCACCTGAAACTCCCCCATCAAGGGTCCAAACTGAACCCCAAAAGATATGGACCCTTCAAAGTACTAAAAGAGGTATCGCCGGTTGCGTACCTCATTGATATCCCCACCTCGTGGCAGATCCACAACGTGTTCCATGCAGGACTCCTTACCCCATACAGAGAAACAAAGGAGTATGGGCCAAACTATTCTAGACCAGCACTGGACCTCGTGGGAGGTGAAGAACAATATGAGGTGAAGCAAGTCAGGAACCACAGGCTCCATGGAAGAAAGAAGACCCTGCAATACCTAATAAAGTGGTGGGGCTACCCAGAAAGTGACAACACCTGGGAACCAGCCAACCAGGTGTTTGCCCTGGATCTCCTTTGGGAGTATCACAAGCACCGGCCCTTGAACAACATAAAAGGGAAGCAGAAACCCCCAGCGAAAGCAGCAGCTCTCAAAGCTTCTACCCCTTGTCCTCTCCCCACCATTGCTCTCACACTTGAAGAATTAGCATGTCTGGCCCATCCACCACGTCCTCCCCACTCCCAGTCCCAGCACCCTGTCTCCCTGGAGGCCTTGAGCCAATGGAACTCCAATATCCAGGGGAGGAGGCTCCTGTATCAGCGGCTGCTGGGGCTGCCTCGGAGCCTGTCACTGTCCCCATCTTCTCCATCGGCCCCAGCATTATTGCCAGTCCAGGCCCCCTCCATAACCTCGAGACCAGTGACCACTGGGAGGGGCCCCTCTCCCCTGCCACTGTATCGGCTGTCGTCGATGGCCACGACAACCTCACCCCCACCCAGCTATGGGCCCTCATCAAGGGGCTCGCCACCACCATACAGCAGTGCCATGCTGACGAGGAGAGGCAGCTCAGTGCCCTCAGACATCAGTGCAATGATGTCAACAGGGAGCGGCTCGCCCTCAAGGAGTGGATCAAGGTCCTCGAGGAGCTGATGGAGTGTCCCAAGGGTTATCAGGAGAATGATGGCCACCTCCCAGACTTCACCATTCCCACCAAGGACGGCAAACAATTCGCCCATTTCATCAAGCAGCTCGATGATTGGCGAGTGGCCGGCCTGCCCGCCTCAGCAAGGAGAGAATCCTATGCGCATGTGGTGGAACTATACATGCGCCAGGACTCTCAGGATAGGCCCCTCGAGCCCCTTCCTAACTGGCTCAGGGCCCGACTCTGGGGTGACTACATAGACTATTGGCTGCTCGAGGAGGCTCTCCTCGAGCTCAATGACTGGACAATCCATGCCAAGGTCCTCAGGTACCACTGCCTTGACCACAAGGGTGACCGGCTCCAGCGGGAGAACAAGCGGGTGGAGGTGGATCTTAGGGCCGTCGTCCAGGCCAAGTCCGCCTCAGAGGACTGTCTTGTCATGGTGCAGCTGGCGGACAAGGTCCACCACATTGGAATTGATGAGTTCAAGCCTCAACTGGGGCAATGATCAGGAATGAAGAATGGATGAGGACGTCCCTTCTAGCAGAAGAGTGATGTAACCAGCCTGGGGTAAGCATTCAACTACTTGCGCTCCTGTAAGTTGTGGAACCGGCCAGGAGTCTGTGTTTAGATCATTTGTTCTTGTGTGCGCCTGAGGCACTGTACTTTTACTTTTGGTGTGCACCCCATTCCTGTGTGGTCCCTTATTGTTCACTGGGATCACATGCTTCTTGGGCCCCTATGACCCACTGTCAACTCCTTTTAGATGCACCCATTGTTCTCTTCTTGGCAATCCCTTGTTCCCAGTTAGCGTCCTAGTTTCTCTTTACCATATTGAGTACTGTTACCCCTTTGGATCCTAGGATCCTTCTCCTCTATAAGTAGAGACTCTTAGCTACCCTGTACCGGCAAGTTGAGTCTCCTGTCAATCACAGTGACTTACTCTTCACTTCTTATTCTGCATTAGGGGGTGGCCACAGTGTTGCAGCACTGCAAGCGGGAACCCAGTTCATCTCTATTAGTCTTCTAAGACACTACAGAGTCTTAGCTATAGTCTCTTGTTACTGTCAAACCCTTGGCGGTGACAATATGTGTCACGCTAGACTGTGCATGGTAGGTCTGTCTTCTGATAATCTGAGCACGTTGCTCTCTTTGATGGGGTTCTAGAGGGTCTGAGGGTCTGTGTTGGTTTTTTGGGCTCTGGTGTTCATCTAGCTCAATAGCCAGAGTGGATATTGCTTATGTGGGTTTTGTTCTAGAATGAGTGCGCTAGCACTATTGCAACTAGGTCTTCTATCTGACAGCTAGAGATGCTATGCTGCTCTGCGGTAAGGGTCTTGAACGGATTCAAGGATCTTCCTTGAAGGCATTATCGGAGATTTCCACTGTCTTAGTGGTGAATGCTGCTGAGTGAAGCAGAGTCGATCCCTAGCAATCTGTGTATTCTCCTGGTTCTGTAATGCCTTCTTTTTGGGGGAAGACAAGGGCTGTTACTGCTTCAAGGTAACAGTTCAGCTCTAGCTTGAGTGGTGCAAAAAAACGACGCAGGCATTTCTGAGCAAGTTCTGGTGTCGGGGTTTCAATAAGTTCCTAATAAGGAACTGGTCTTTCTATATATGGCAGGTAAGAGTCACGTCGGCTCTAAGTCGCTTTAGAAGACTCTTTCTGTTGTGGACTTGTACCTGTACTATTATTTTCTCCGGACTGATTCTGCTTACATCATGTTCT
>QLOT01000807.1:0-12555 GCA_003313875.1 Russula aff. compacta
CAATCCCCTTCCACTTGAGCTCTTCTAAAGTACCAGAAGAGTCTTCTAAAGCGACTTAGAGCCGACACGACTCTTCACTGCTATATCCAGAAAGATCAGTTCCTTATTAGAAACTTATCGTCACTCAGACACCAGCTCCGCTCAGAATCGCCTGCGTCGATTCTGTGCCCTTATCCCCAGAGGAGATCCTATAGGGCCTGAAGCCCCCTATCGACCTCGTCCTTAGTGTTCTCTTAACTGAGACTATTGACGTTATAGAGAAGTTGCGACAGATAGCAACACGTGGTATTAATTGATCATCAGGAGATCATCCACGCTTCACCCAGCAGCATTTACCACTAAGTGGAGGCAACCGTCAGAGTTACGGCCGAGTCCTTAGTGCGCAACCAACCAACCAACCAACTTCAATCGTGGCTATAGAGCTTGACGATTTCCTGAATACAGTGGACCGATGCAGCCCACCAGACTATCTAGAACCTCACCGCAAAGAGTGACGCGCTCAGATCATCAGAAGACAGACCCGCCACGCCCAGTCTAGCGTGACAATATGTGTGTGGTACAAAGTACTATGACATGACACTGGATGAGCTCACTTTGGTTTCTCTCAATATGCTTCTGATTGCCAATCTGTATATTTTAGGCACTGGCTCTTGCAGCAGGTTTCCTCCATGGCATTATAGGGTTATATAATATTTCATTAATACTGAAATGCCACATGTATGGTCACATGCAATCACGTGACTGATTATGTAAGCTTGCAAAAATCACCTGACAAAAAACATAAAACCACTTTGTTTGAGTCCTACAGTGAAAAAAATACATTTTATGTAATAATATGTATTCCTGCTTTTTCTCCATCAATACTAATTTTTTTTAAATTCTGCCATGCAGTAACTGTAGAGGGGCATCATATCTACCAATACTGTATATCAGGTTTGGGACTTATTGAGATGTGGAGGTGGAGAAGCCATGGCATTGAATGAGGAAAATTAGCTTATATAACCCTAGTTGGTTCCTAGTGACACCTGCCTTAAACCTGAGGCATTGCGCGGCTGGTGAAGATAATGCCCCATGGGCAGGATACTACGCTACCCTCAAAGGAGCCAAGTTGGCTGTCAAGAACTTTGAAGGCGTATGGTTTGAAATTGAATTAGATGGACCAATATTCCAAGCTGTCCATGTCATGTGCAATGGCCTTGGTTTGGTCCATACTCCTAGTAGAGGAATTGACATGGACATGCTCAGAGCATCTGGCAAACCCATACCACAATTGCATGCCCCATCCCATGCCTCTAGCAGCATCCAGTTAGAACCAGAGCAAGACCAACCCATGGCAGCCCAGCCAGTGTCCTTCGCAGCACTCTAATCCTCAGACACAGAATGTGGCCATGAACTGCCACATCATCCCCAAGGTACCAGAGATGATCCTGTAACCCTTGTGGATCTTGATGTACCAGAGATCCATGCCAATAAAGACAAACAAATGGCAGGCATGCCACCTATGAAATTTAACAGAGATTGCTCAAAAACTACACTATTCCTCAGCAACTTCAATCATTTTATGATGATGAATAGATGTACCAGAATTGCCAAAGACCTGTACATAAAATGTGCATACTTCTTATGCCTACTTGAAGGACCCAAGATCGACGCCTGGGTCATTTGCAAAAATGAGTGGCTCATAGACATTGAAGATGATCTGGGTGAACTCTCTTTTGGCATGACTCCCTGGCAGGTCCTGGAACAAGAATTCAAAAGATCCTTCACCAATTATGCCGAACAAAAAAAGGCTGGCAACAAGCTTCAAAAGCTCAAAATGATGAGTGGCACAATTGATGAATATATATAAGGATCAGCATGGGTTAGGGTCAACCCATGGTATTTTGATCACAGGTTGCACAGGTGCAGGTATGGTGTTAGTAAGCCAGCTACCACATAATACCGTACCTGCCATGCCGGTGTGACAAATGATCATGGGTTATAAGCAAAATTAAGATTGACTGGCTGAGCCCTCGTATCAGCTCAAACTAAACACGAGCCCTCTTCACCCTCCATCCTCATCCCAGCACCTGTGCAAATGGGCATCCACTTAAGTCCTTTCAGGACTTACCACCCTGTTCTCACCCTCACCGCTTCGTCACATGCACATTTTCCCACTGCATCACCTGCAATGTTCACCACTGCACCTTGCCGGCCTCCACCTGCACCCACCATGCCAGTGCTCACCCTAGCCTATGGGTGAGTCTTCCTTTCTTTTTTCTCTTCTTTATGCTTATATTTATGTCTGCAACCCAGCCATCTGGCTGCCTTCACCCACTGCACCCTGCCCTCACCCACTGTGCCTTGCCCTTGCCCACTTCACCCTCCCTTCGCCTTCTTTTGCCCCCACCCACTTGCTCCTGTGCCTGGCTGCTCATGTCACAGGGCGGCTCCCATGAGGGGAAGAGAACCGCTACTGACATCTGAGGAGGTGCGTTTGACCCCCAGGACTGGTAGAGCAGTCTAGGCCTGGGGTTGGTACAATACTGTTTGGACTTCTGTGTGGATGTCCTAGGTTTCTGTCAGTCAGTTTGTAAGATGGTGGAGCACCTTAGTAAAGCCCCTGTGGCCTCAGTCAGCAGTATTACGATAGCTAGGATGGTTCTAGCCCGTCCAGTAGTGTACTTGTACCAAAGCAGTAAGGAGACGAGACTCCAAGTCGAGTCTCCTGTCAATAGGAGTAGTGACCTCGTTCCTATCGCTTCTGAGCCTCACCGTGGCTTGTTGGACGCTCCTAGGCGTCCTGTGTCTATTCCTCTGTCTCCCTCGTATACCAGGGACGCCAGGCGTCAGAGAGAGTTCTAGTACTATCAACGAGTCCTTATCTACAAACCAGCTTTCGGAGACGGAATCTCTGAGGATAGCAGCTCAGCTAAGTCGACCTCAGTAAGGTCCTCCCTTGTGCATTTGTTAAAGATGCAAGTCCTGTGTCACTGCCCTCACCGGTGACATTAGACTCGACTTCTTCATCACCACGGCCTCCGACAAGAAGCGATACGTGTCAATTCCAGCCGATCAAGAGAAAGCCCGTCGAAACACAGAAGTCTTTTGGGACAATGTACTCCAAACCCACACAATACGAACAGGAGAATCTAGGACACAGGCAGTGTATTGCCACAAGAAACGCTGGTATTCGATCGACTGGGACGAAGAATTCACCCCTTACCTTGACGCAAGAATCAAGGACTTGGACAGGTACAACCAAGATAGCGAAGGAAGTGCCCCAAACGGGTACGACGACGTCCCCATCTTCGGAGAAAATATCGAATCAATGGACGAAGAGATTGAAGAGGACAAAGCAACGGACCAACAGATACGTCACTCACCCATTCACACCCCAGTAATTACCACTAGCACGACGACAACAGAACCTCCAAGAACAACACAGCTACTAAGCATCATGACAACCACAACAGCAGGAATGACGTACACCGGTCTGGGGACAGGAAGAACCGGAGGAGGCTCAGGACCGCCAGGTGGAGGGGACGCAGCAGGAGGAGGTGGAGGCCCACCAGGGGATCCCCCAGGCGGAGGAAACGTACCGGGAGGAGCAGGAGGTCCGCCCGACGCAGCTGGAGCACAGGCGCAACCAGCTGCCCATGGAGGCGACAGCAAACCCCTAGGAGCCTTGCCAACGATCTTCGAAGGAGATCGTACCAAAGCTGAGAGCTTCCTTCGCGAAATAATGACTTACTTCCTCGTTAACCACGATGTGCCGTCGCTAGCATCATTCATCAAACGAGTGGCTCTAGCCCTCACTTGCATCAAGGGACCAGAGGTCAATTGATGGACCTTGCAGCAGCTCGACTGGCTGGTAACCTTGAATAATCCAGCGGACGATGTGGCCGCAGTATGGGATACCTTCGTCCAGAATTTCTGAGATCGCTTTCTGGACTCGCAACAAGCGCAGAAAGTGTGCATCAAACTACAGGACCTGAAGATGAGATGGCCAGATATAGATGAGTACATATCCAACTTCGAAGGCATAGCACATGAAGCAGGGTACGATCCAGTGGACCATAACACGTCGCAGATGTTTCTGCAAGGCCTCCCATCAAGCATAGGAATAAAGATCCTCAAAGACACCGCCGTCGTCACCTATGACCAGATGAAAGCCAAGGCCATCAATGTCACGGCATCTCAACGGATGGTTAGAGCCCTTTATGGATGAAACACGAGTGGCAGCTTCAATACGGGCCCTCAAAGGTCGTCCTTTCCCCAGAACAACTGGAGGAACCAAGGGCAATGCACCTAAAATGCCCCACCCAGACAAGGGTTCGGACAAACCCCATACAATTCCAGCACAGCGCCTAGAGCCTGGGCAAACTACCCAGTGCCCATGGATGTGGATCGAACCCATACCCCTAGAGGAAGCTGGCGAGGAGGAAGGGGTGGACAAACCAGGGGGAATACCGTCCGAATGGAGGGAAGCAGAACCCAAAGAGGGGCTGCTGGTGCGTGTTTCACATGCGGACAGCAAGGACATTTCGCTCGCTCCTGCCCTTCTAAACAGGATCGAAGGAACAACGCCCGCACTGCTCAGCTCATAGACTGGGCCCCAGAAGATAATGACAGAACACCCAGCGCCCCTAACCTAGACTCGCTATGCCAACAGCTCGATGCGCTGTCCAAGGAAGAACAGGAGGAAATGATGAATCGCATGGGAGCGACGGAAGAAGGAAATTTTACAGAGGCCTGATCCGTGCGGCCTGGATCAGGAGGATAGGGTCAGATAGGATGTACTTCTCGATACAAAAATCCATGCAGTTATGTGTCTTCATCCATCTGGTGCGAAAGAGGGCCGAAACAATCGCACTCCTAGACTCAGGAGCGACTGAAAACTTCTTAAGCATGCAATATGCGAAGAGCATGCACTTCCCCATCAAGAGACTTGACAGACCATGGCCTGTCTATAATGTAGACGGGACGAGGAACAAGAATGGGGACATAGAACACTACACCGATCTAGAGATGCAGACGGGTGGTCAAAGGACGTGGTTACGATTCTTCCTCACAGATTTAGGGGATCAAAAGATCATTCTAGGGTACCCATGGTTCGCCGCAACGCAACCAAAGATTGACTGGGCGAGAGGCTGGATCGAAAGCACACAACTTCCCCTTATCCTACGCACGCGAGCAGCCACCCAAGTCAAGATTGGAAGATGCCAATTTACTGCTGGAAAGCGAACCTCAAAGCCCCGCCAGAAACCAACCCTGCATGAACCGCTCTACATGGCACGAATCTCCTTCCTCGGCACTGCAGAAAAGAAACAAATGCTAGCGTCGAAACTAGCAGAACAGGCAGGTTCACAGAAAGGGGCAGGGACCATCCCAGCTAAGTACCAACGACACGAGCGAGTCTTTAATGAAGAAGCAGCTCAACGATTCCCAGAAATGCGCATATGGGATCATGCGATCGAATTGAAACCTGGAGCGCCCTCATCCATCCCAGGGAAAGTGTACCAGCTCACACAAGACGAGCAAAAAGCGTTGCTAGAATTTGTATGGGAACAACTCGCAAAAGGATACATACGCCCCTCAAAAAGCCCATACGCCGCGCCCTTCTTCTTCATCAAAAAGAAAGACGGAAAACTTCGACCAGTACAAGATTATCGACGCTTGAACGAATGGACGATCCGCAACCGTTACCCTCTTCCCTTTATACCAGAGTTGATCGCAAAAGTGAAAGGGGCATGACTATTCTCCAAATTTGATGTGCGATGGGGCTACAACAATGTCCACATTAAACAGGGGGATGAGTGGAAGGCAGCGTTCATCACAAACCAAGGACTGTTCGAACCCACAGTCATGTTCTTTGGATTGACTAACTCCCCCGCAACCTTTCAGACGATGATGAATGCGATCTTTATGGAGGAGCTCACACAAGGATAGCTCATCATCTACATGGATGACATTCTTGTCGCCACCAAGGATGACCCCAAGTTCCACGAAGAATGCATCCATAAAGTACTCGAGAAGTTAAAACAACACGACCTGTACCTCAAACCGGAGAAGTGCGCCTTCGAGCAGTGAAGAGTCGAATTCCTGGGAGTGGTGTTAGAAGAAGGCACCGTACAGATGGGCCCAGCGAAGGTCCAAGGAGTAGCGGATTGGTCACCGCCGCAGAATACCACTGACGTCCGTGCCTTCCTAGGATTTACAGGTTTTTACCACTACTTCATCCCAAACTATTCAAACATTGCTCAACCCCTCATCCAACTGACGCGCAAGAACACCCCATTTGTATGGGACACAGAATGCCGCCAAGCTTTCGAGAATTTAAAGACCCTCATGTGCAACAAACCCATACTGCGCCAACCGGACTACACGAAGGCCTTCTTCCTAGCAACAGATGCATCCGCATACGGCGTGGGAGCCGTACTCTCACAAGAGGGAGAACTCAACCCGCGTACCCATAAACCAATGCTCTGCCCAATCGCATACTACTCCAGCACCTTCACCCCAACAGAACGCAACTACGACATCTACGAGAGAGAGTTCCTTGGAGTCCTGAAAGCCCTCAAACGCTTCAGACCTCACATAGCAGCTACGGAAATCCCTGTTACTATCCTAACCGACCATGCTAACCTAATTCACTGGAAAGCTCCAAGAAAAGTCAATAGAAGAGTGGCGAGATGGTTCGCGGAACTCCAGGACTACAATATCGTCTTAAAACACGTACCCGGAAAGATCCATACAGCCCCAGATATGCTTTCAAGACCACCAGGAATGGACCGAGGACTGATGGACAATGCCGATCTCGTACTTCTCCCCTCATCCATGTTCATTGCTAACACTGCGGTAACAGCAACCACGCTTAAGGAGAAGGTCTGGGAGGAGCAGAAGAGACAGAAGAAAGAAATGGAGAGGTGGTGTGACGATCACCAAGTCCACAAACTCCCTGAAGGGTACGCACAAGGATGGAGAACAGTGGTGCCCCCAAACTTAAAGCTAAGATGTGAGATCCTATCCCACTTCCATGATTCACCAACTGCAGGGCACCCTGGAAGGGACAACACTATTGCACTCATTACACAACAATACTGGTGGCCAGGGATCAACACATGGGTGGAACGATACGTGGCAGGATGCGCCCAATGCCAACAAGGGAAGATTCGCACCACTCGTAGGAAGACACCACCCTTCCGTATCCCAGGGGACCCTTCGAAGCAACCATTCCACACCATCACCCTAGACTTGATCACGCAACTCCCAACATCCCAGGGAAACGACGCCATCCTCACCATAGTCGACCAAGGGTGCTCAAGGGCTGCCGTCTTCCTTCCCTGTAACACAACGATCACTGGAGAGGGAGTAACCCAATTATACCTTCAGCATCTGTTCCCCTGGTTCGGAACACCCACTAAAATAATCTCGGACAGAGACCCTCGCTTTACATCCAATTTCACCCGAGCCCTAGCCGCGAAACTAGGGATAGAACAAAATATCAGCACCGCGTTTCACCCCCAAACCGACGGGATCACCAAACGCGCTAACCAATGGGTAGAACAGTACTTGCGAATGTACACATCAGCGAGACAAGACAATTGGGCGGAATGGCTTCCCCTTGCCAGCTTCGCCCACAATCAATGGCCCAATGCCACCACCAAGCTAAGCCCTCACCAGATATTACTGGGATTTAACCCGAGCGCGGCAGCAGGGCTATTCCCCACCACGAACAATGAAATGGTAGAGCGTCGACACCAGCACATCAAAGAGCACAGGGAAGCAGCCCTTGGGTCGCTCAACCAAGTAGCCCAAAACATCCCAAAGGCGCAATTCAATGTGGGAGACCAAGTCTGGTTGGAAGCAAGGCATCTAGCGCTCCCATACTCCACCGCCAAACTAGCCCCCAAGCGTCACGGCCCCTTCAAAATACTGAGAGAAGTCTCCCCAGTGGCATACCAACTGGAGCTGCCAAAGGCCTGGACCATTCATGACGTCTTCCATGCCACTCTTCTCACCCCTTTCAGAGAGACGATGGAACATGGGATCAACTTTAAACGCCCTCCACCGGAAATGATTGATAATGAGGAAGAGTACGAAGTGGAGCAAGTGATCAATCACAGGCACCATGGGAAGAAACGTCAGCTGCAATACCTCATATGCTGGAAAGGTTACTCAGCTGCTGACGACACTTGGGAACCTGCTGACCAAGTGCACGCCCCCTTAATCATCAAGAAGTACCATCAACGGCATCCCTTAACACAAAGTGAGTCCGTCAAAAGGAGAAGAGGATGGGTCCGTTCCATAGCTCTTCGTCTTCACACGATATGTCCTCCCCGGCACCGTCCCACATCTCCCTCTGCACCTCTTGCGCTGATGACAACAGCGCCCCTCTCCCCATACCCCCTAAGGTCGAAACACCAGTGGTCCACCGGAGGGACCACCTCGTCGTTCCCATGGACGTCGTGGCCTCTTCTGAGGCAATCAGTGAGTCAAGCTACCAACTCTCCCCAAGGACCACCGCTGCCGTCCTTGCCTCACAGGAGCCAGACCGGCCAACACTCCTCTACATTGCGAGAGGCTTGGCAGGAGTTGCTCAGAAGCATGAGGGCGTCAGCAACGAAATCAAGACCCAGCTCGCTGACCTACAGAAGCGAGGAGCAAGTCTTGAAGAGCGCGAGGTGAACGCGGCTCGTCTGGAAAAGACCTACCAACACTGGAGGGATGACCAACTCAGGGAGGATGAGGAGGATGGAGGAGTACCGGAGGGGTTCATGGAGAACCAGGGCAAGGTGCATGACTTCTTCATCCCGATCACAGATGGTGACTACACCGTCCACACCCTCGCCCCCTACATCAAATTCGAGGGGACCTACTGCCTGGGGACATCTGGCAAGGACGATGCCATATACAAACACGAACTCTTCGCGCCGAACCGACAAGAGGTCAAGGAGGATGGGGACTACCCCCATTGGTTCTTTGAGGAGCTCAGCAATGCCCGCAGCTTCCCAGCAATGGAAGCGCGATCCCTCAACATCGGAGAGTGGGGAATCACAGCTGAGTTTAGGCGTTACTTTGCCCTCTCCGAGAAGCTCACCGCTCTCCAAACCCAACTGCGATCGCTTCAGGCAGAGTACGACGGGGCGGAGCTTCAAGAGCAGCAATGCCGCCGTCGCCTCCTCTCCTCCCACGCCTATGAACACTACTCCATCTTCCAGCATCTCCACAAAACAGAGTGGGAGCTCATCAAGGGGAAGAGACGCAACTTCTCTTCCATTGCCAATAGCAAACGTCGTGGTGCGACTCAATTCTAGAGGGAGGGTGATGTCACAGGGCGGCTCCCATGAGGGGAAGAGAATGGCTACTGACATCTGAGGAGGTGCGTTTGACCCCCAGGACTGGTAGAGCAGTCTAGGCCTGGGGTTGGTACGATACTGATCGGACTTCTGTGTGGATGTCCTAGGTTTCTGTCAGTCAGTTTGTAAGATGGTGGAGCACCTTAGTAAAGCCCCTGTGGCCTCAGTCAGCAGTATTACGATAGCTAGGACGGTTCTAGCCCGTCCAGTAGTGTACTTGTACCGAAGCAGTAAGGAGATGAGACTCCAAGTCGAGTCTCCTGTCAATAGGAGTAGTGACCTCGTTCCTATCGCTTCTGAGCCTCACCGTGGCTTGTTGGATGCTCCTAGGCGTCCTGTGTCTATTCCTCTGTCTCCCTCGTATACCAGGGACGCCAGGCGTCAGAGAGAGTTCTAGTACTATCAACGAGTCCTTATCTACAAACCAGCTTTCGGAGACGGAATCTCCGAGGATAGCAGCTCAGCTAAGTCGACCTCAGTAAGGTCCTCCCTTGTGCATTTGTTAAAGACGCAAGTCCTGTGTCACTGCCCTCACCAGTGACAGCTCAAGCCTGTGCTCATTTCATGCCTGCTCGCACCCCTGCATCCCTTTGGCTTTTGCCCACTGTGCCTTGTTTGGGCCTGCCCACCCATGCTCATCACTGCCTGTAAGCAATTCTTTCATTTTTTTCCTTTATATTTATATTCATGTCTGCAACCTGGCTGCTTCATGCCTTCGCCCACTGTGCCCTGCCTTCGCTTACTTCACCCCACCTTTTCCTGCTGTGCACTACCTTCCTCCACTGTGCCTTGTGTTCGCCCACTGCATGCTGCCTTTCTCTGCCCCTCCACTCGCTCCTGCACCATTCCGTGCCCGCTCACACACCTGCCTTCCAGTTTGCTTTTGCCACCATGCCTTGCCTGTCTTTCCTTGGGCCTGCCACCCATGCTCTCCCCTGGGTTTAAGTGAGTCTTTCATTTCTTTCTTCTTTATGTTTATATTCATGTTTGCAACTCCACTGCTACTGCTATTATCACCTGCATGCCCTGCCCTGCCTTCCTCTGCCCCACCCACCTGTTGCTGCGTCTTGCTGCTCATGCCTGCATGCCTGGCCCATTCTATGCCCACTCACACACCCACCTGCCCCTCTACTTTCCCCCACCCCACCTTGCCTGCTTCCCTGTGCTGGTGCTCACCCCTGCCTGTGGTGAGTTCTTGTTCTTTTCCTTTGTCTTTATGTTTGTTCTCACTGCAACCTGGCCACCCAGCTGCACAACAGAATGGGAACAACAGGCAAAGGAGCACAAGTTTGTGTTCACTGAGACACAAGCAGCTCTTGAGAGCACTGAGGATCATGCGGCGCAGCTCATGGAGGACCATGCATTGGTGAAGGTGCAGCTTGAGGAGAAAGGTGCCAAGGAGTGGCTCGCAAAGGTACATTTTTGCACCCATCTTGCTGGATGCTAACTAAAAAGCCCATCTTGTTGTCAGAATCAAGAGAACAAGTGGTGGGACCAGGTGGCTGCGCTCAAAGCCCATGTTGCACAGCTGCAGCTGCAGCCCAGCACCAATGCCATCACATTCCAGGCTACAAAGTGGCAGTGGTGGCGACCTCTGCTGTTCCCCACATTGTAATCCTGCTCCTCAATGCCAGGGCTGACTGCAGCTCACCCAGATGCACCACCTGATTGAGGATTTAGTCCCAGGCCATTCTTTGAACTGCATGCTCCCATGCCTCTTGAGCCTTGCAACCGGCCTGGAGTGGTGCTGTGCACTGTGCTCCTGTAAGTTCTGGAACCAGCCATATGTGGAAGTCGACAAGTCATTGTGGAGCAGTGAGTCACTGTGGAGTTATGCTATTATTGTACGATATAAGAGTCATTGTGGAGTGTTCTATTACTGTACCAGATCATGACTCACTGTGGAGTAGTTATTCTTAGGATACCTAGTCATAGTGAGTCCTTGTAATTCCACAACATGACAAACATGTGGCGTGTTCGAAGTCCGACTAGTCCAACAAGTTGGCACATCACGTGTTCAAGAAATGAAACATTGGCGCCTCACGTGTAGTTACATTTAATGTAAAATTTAAAAAATTAAATTATAATATACTGATTATTTGAAAATTGTGCAGATTGTGGACAAGCAATTTGTGTAGGAACACGTTGAGTGACGCACATCACGCGTCGCGCGTCTTTCCAGTCCCCATGTCTTCCCCAATGCTATCGCCCATGCCCTGTCCGGCTCCCTCTCCAGTCTCCGATGATGTTCCCGCTGTGCTGGATGATGCCGGCCCCGAGCACGTTGATCCTGCCACCACCTCTGGAATCGGAAGCATTACATACAATCGAAATAATGGCTATGACCTGGAATGGGAATCCAGGGCCGATTTCAATAAATGGCTTACACATGAGCAAGCCGCGCTTGGTATTGAAATTCGATTGGCCAGGACTCAAAAATCTAAGAGACTTTATTCAACGCACGAGACATTCCGCTGCGCACGCAATGGCACTGGCGGGAAGAAACTGTACCTGAAAAGGACTACGCGTGAAAGAAAGATCGAGAGTAAGTGGATCGAGGGCGGGTGCCCTTGTATCGTGCAAATCAAGACGTATCCCCACACGAGCACCATATTGGGTAAATACAGCCCCGATCACTCCCACCCGATCGGGAAGGATAACTTGAAATACATCCGGATCCAGGTTTCGACACGGGAGCTGATAGAAGACTGGGTGCACTATGGAGTATCTGATAAGGAGATCATGAGTGATCCCCTGCTTGATCTAGACTGATCTAACTGATAATATTCAGAAAAATAAAATAAATCAATGGTTCAGTGAACATGAGCGTGATCACTACATCACAGTAGAGCAGATCTGCCGGATCAGGAAGGAAGTCCTGAGGGCAGATATCCGGCTAGATGCCAATGACTCACAATCAACTCGGATCTAGGTCAACAGGCTCCGATCGCAAGGAGATTATGTCTATTACAAGGACAAGCGAGATCCCCCCCCTGAGGGATCAGATTTAGCCAGTGACTTATTCACGCTGTGCATTCAAACTCAATTTCAAAAGGACGTGTACAAGCGCCTCGGCAAGGGATTCCTTGGTATTGACGCGACCCATAATGTCACGCAATACAAGGGAATTTTGCTATTTACATTAATGGCAAGGGATAATTGGGGCTGTGGTACGCAATTATTATAATTTTTTAAGAAGAAAAAAACCGTATAG
>QLOT01000810.1:0-33579 GCA_003313875.1 Russula aff. compacta
AGTCTCCGAGAAAGCCCCTGCCACGGATATGACGATTTTGTGACCGAATATACAAGTACGTGACGTGATAAAACCTTGAATAGAGTGTTTCTACTCGCACGCTACCCTCTGCGAGGAAGAGATAAGTAGATTTTTAGGGTAAATCCTTTTAGTTTTGTTATGTGCCATCCATAGATACAATAGATACAACCAGAAAAAGCTTACTGTAAAGGAGATCGAGCCTGGAATAGGGCTACACGTCGCACGAGGCAATTACAGTATGAGAAAACGTCGATTATCCTTCGTTCCCGTGATTCACTGAGGTTTTCAGCAACCTCAGATTGCTCTTTGGGGAGAGACCCCAATCGACATCCTTGGTAGAGGGGGTATTTCTGATCGTTGAGGCCAGCGAAGAGAGGTCAGAGTCTCGAGTCGCAGTGTTACGCAACCTCTCCACCTCCATTTGTTGCGTCAACGCAGCCTCTCTTCGCTGCAGATTCTCCTCCTGTTCTCTGACCGCAGCCAATTTTTTTCGGAGTCCGTCTTCTTCGAGATGCACGGCCCGTCTTCTTTCGTCCACCGCCTTGAGCGTTTGCTGGATCTCTGCTTCGCGACTCTGGAGGTCTCTCTCCTTCTCCCGTAGCTGTTCCTCCAGGTTCTGGACCTCCACCTTCCCTCTGTTGCCGTTGACCTGTGCACCGTGCTGCTGCTGTCGCTGACGAGGTTGTTTGTCCTGCTGGTGGCTTGTCTCTGCGAGTGGGGCGATGCACTGCGTCTTGGCAGGGGCTTCGGCCTGACGTGTTCTCGTCTCAAGGCGTTCAGCTTCCCCCGAAGACTGTCGTTCCCTCCCCTCGAGACGATGGGGCTCCTCCTTCCTTTTAACCTCTTTGTCCTTGTGACCCCCTTCAGCCTCCCTACGTTGGGGCGATGCCAGTGCCTCGCGTTTCTTGGCTCCGGCTTCCCCACCCCTGGCCTCGGCCTCCCTTTGCTGACCGACTGCCTCGTGCACCTTGGGGGAAGTTTCCACATGACGTGCGCCCGCCTCAAGGCTTTCAGCCTCCCCTGAAGGCTGTCGTGCCTTCTTGAGCTTTCTATTACGTGTCCCGTCCTCGCGTTTCTTGCCATCAGCCTCCTGCGTGATGGCCTCACGCATCTTGGCGGAGGCTTCCCGCTGACGCGCACCCGCCTCGAGAAGCTTAGCACTCACCAAGGACTGTCGTGCTTTCTCCTCGAGACGACGTGTATCTTCCTCCCTCTTCCTCGCCTCCTCTTCCTTGCGGGCTGCTTCTTCCTCCTTACGCCGTGCTTTCTCCTCGAGACGACGTGCATCTTCCTCCCTCTTCCTCACCTCCCCTTCCTTGCGGGCTGTCTCTTCCTCATGACGCCGTGCTTCCGCCTCCTTATGTCGAACTTCTTCCTCCCGCCTATGAACCTCAGCTTCGTTCTTCTTCACTCCCACCTCCTTGAGATTGACCTCAACTTCCTTCTTCTCAGCGGCGATCTCACGGATTTTTGTAGAGGCTTCTGCTAGGCGTGCCTGTGCATCAAGACGTCTGGCCTCCTCCAAAGATTGTTGCGCCTTCTCCTCGAGGCGACGCGCCTCTTCCTCCTTCCTGCTCGCCTCCTCTTCCCTCCTGGTTGCGTCTTCCTCCTTGCGCCGTACCTCTGCCTCCTTATATCGGACTTGCTCCCCCCGCCTATGCACCTCCGCCTCGCGTCTCTTGATTTCCACTTCCTTAAGGTTGGCCTCGGCGACCTTCTTTTGAGCGGCTGCCTCGTGCATCTTTGTGGAAGCTTCTGCCAGGCGTGCGTGTGCCTCAAGGCGTTCGGCCTCCTCCAGAGACCGTCGTGCCTTCTCCTCGAGACGACGCGCCTCCTCCCCCTTCTTTTTCGCCGCCTCTTCCTTGCGGGTTGCCTCCTCTTCCTTGCGCCGCGCCTCGACTTCCCACCACTCGGCCATTTGTTCCAACTCCTTTCTCCGCATGCTGCGTACTCTTCTTATGCTGCGCATAGTGTTCACGCTCCGCTGTTCATCAAGATGGTCAACGACAACATCTGATGTGTCAGGGGGGGCATTGTCCAGCCGGTGCAGACCGAGGTTGCCAGAGGAACGACATGAGATCTGAGAGCGCGACGAGGCCCCTAGTGGACCCTCTTCGGGGTACAAGATGAGACCTAAGCCGTGTATCGGCTCATTGGGGTCGGCAAGTTCAGAATTTTCATCGGAGCTTCGCTCGCTATCTCTCCGGGTAATGGTTGGTGAGTTGGAGCTGGAGGCGACAACGTCAAGACTATCGGACATCTCCAAACGTAGCTGGCGAGTGAACTCTATTGCCGACGTCCGAATGACCTTCATACTTTTCTCGTAATGGAACAATGCGCGTTCACGACGGCTTTCAGAAGGCTGAGAGTTGAGGATCGTGTTGCGCACTGTCTGAGCGTCCTTGACCATGTTTCGGAGGCTGTGTTCGATACGTTTGCGCAATTCAGCCCTCCATTGTTCATCGGGCTCGATTCCCAGGCGGGTAGGTGAGGGTGGTGGCGGTGTTGGCACTTGCACCGACGGCATTTCGAATATGCCAAGATGAAGCGCCGGGGAGGGTGTGGATAACGATCTAGAAAAGCCGTTAATACCGGGAACGTCATGTTCGAGAGGTAATGGATGGTCGGATCTCACTTTTATGCACGGCAATATGAGTGCTGTGAGGAGGGTTGGACGACCCAGTAAGGTGATGGTGACAGGTAGGAACCCCCAGGGGCATCTGCATAGGAGGGCGATGCGCCTCATACCAGAGATGTATGTGGGCTGTGATGTTGTGAAGTGTGGGAAATTGCTTGTAATGAACTGGTAGTAGCATTAGCCAGGTCCCCGGAGCGCTCTAACTTACCAGGAGTCGTGCCTGGCTCCTTGACCTAGCGGCAATGTTGAAGGCTGAACCCAGCGATGGGCAAGAGGGAGAGGCTCATCATCCGCGGACTGTCGTCCAGACCTTACTCTCGATCATCTACTGCCCTACTATCAACCTCCAAGTGGACCACGCCACTGGGCAGCAAATCCTTGTATGCAACGAATCGATGTGGCCTTCTGATTCTTCCGCTGGGACCGGTCAAAGGAGAACATGGTCCCTCGATGCATCCTTGTTGAAATTGGTTTATCTGTGGTTTGCTGAGGTCGTAATTCGTCTTTAAGTGGGTTGGCTTTCTGGGATCACAAGACCCACTCACAAAGTCGAGACGGTGTGCTGCACGGGCCGCATCACGTGAACGGATTCCTTTCTTTGAGCGAGATTTTCTCGCGGTGCAGAACAAGATAAGAGGTTATCATGGGTGGGCATATTCAAATATTCATCTCATAAATAGCCGTCTTCCCGATTTTGAGACATACAGTATATATTCGGTATGATCATTATGTGAGGTAAACAGCCCATCTTCAAAACCCCAGTACAAGGGTATACTAATTTACAGTGAAGACCGCCTAGTCCATGAACCATGCTGTTCATCGTTATTACCCAAATCACAAGAGCTTAACAACTACCCATGACACATCCCAAAAGGGCGAGCGTCACGGCAGTTGCCAGTGAGCTGGGAGTAATTCCAGCCATGGAGTGGACCGCCTTGGCACTGTTCTTCTCGGTGCTGTTCGTAGATGCACTGCTTTGGGTAGAGAGGACACTGGAAGGGAGTGCGCTTGCTGGTGATGTCGGCTGCTTGCCGATTTGACCATTCCCAATCGTGACGTATGTACCGTTGCTGGGAATGCCGCTTATCGTTACAAACAAGAACGCAGGGCCGGGCTGGAATATGTTCGGAAACGGGGGTGGCTGGGACGTGTGCAAGACGATGGTCCCATTATCTTGGACGGTGAACGTATTGTTCAGTTGCATGATCCGTTGGCCCGTGTTCATGGCATGAGTAGTGAAGCCTTGACGTATCAACCATATTGTCGTGTTTCTCGCCGCATCGTTTGCACTACCTGTGTAGGAGGAAGGCGGGATTGTAATATCAAAAGAATTACCACCATAGGACAAGGTACTCGGGATATTTTGCGGCACAGGGCGTGTCTTGGCGGCGAAGTACGGGGGGTAAAAGTACTCGGCAGTGTACGTTGTGGGGTATGTTGTGGTCAGATTCACATCGATATTTGGATTGGAGCCGGCGACCATAACAGACCCATCAGGGAGCAACACAGCGGATGAGTGATACATGCGAGGAACGTTCGAAGAACCTAGACCAACAGTCGACCAGCGGCTACCTGCAGGCCCATTCGGATTATAGATTGCGGGCTGGCCGACAGGGCCCGTGGCAAGTGATTCACCGAATGGCATAGCCCCAAACGTCAAGGTGGTCCCCGTCCTTTGCGCATAACCCGCAGTACCGTATTGGGCGCCATTGATGACAAGTAGAGTGCCATCGGGGAGTGCAATGAACTGGCCCATCGTGCGACCGATTGGAAGGCTGTCGTCCTGCACGTACGCAGGTGCTGACCCATCCGTAGGCTCAGGGGTGATACGATGACACTGGGAAGAGGCCGAGATGGTCCATGTGTCAACACTTGGATAACTATAATTGCCCCATGAGGCATCGTCCATAACCTGGCCACCACAGAAAAGAATGGTTGGAGTGTAGTTATTAGCAGGTGTGAGCGGTAGCATGGCATTCGCCCCTGAGGCAGGGTAGACTCGAACAATCTGCCCGGGCATGTCGGGCAACGGGGTCTCGATGTTGGCATCATAGTCCCAAAGGACTGTTAACAGTCAGTAGGCCGGTCCGAGCGTGGGTACGAGATTGACTTAACTAGTTGAGTAATTGGCTTGAACGAACATCTTGCCAGATGGCATGAGGTATGTCAAAGCGTAGGAATTGAGGCCACTGGTCTTTACCATGAAATTCATGACCTGGGGAGACTGGGATGATGGAGGGAAAAACTCATAGGTTGGCTCAGCAGCGCCGCCTTCATACGCAGGGTCAGTGTTCGGGGTATTGCGATTGATGTAGCCCCCGGCAGTGAAACCTCCTATCAACACGACAGTTCCATTAGCCAGGGCCTCAGTGGCGGGATACCAGCGACGCTTGGCCATCTGGAGGCTGTTTGGAGCGTCAAACCAAGAACATGGAGGCGAGGCGAGGTCTCCACTACAAGGTGTAATAATGCGGATGGCACGCGTTCCGTCGTAATCCTGGTAGGTGGGATCATATGTGGTGGTCGAGCCAGAAGCAGAGTTATTTCCGCCAGGACCGACAGCGTTGTTCCCGCCGAAAACAGCGTATGATGCATTAGGAAGATGCATACCCGCGGCGCAGAAAGCATTTGTCTGGACATCGACGGCCGTCGCGGTTCGCGAGGCGATGTCCCTGCACCACATTTTAGACCATAAGACCGTGAAATTTCTAATTTCTCACCAAACAGAAGCGTAAGCAGAATGGCCATTGATCTGGTGGGCATTCCCCTCCACTTTATCGAGAATGTACACCTTGTCAGGGCTACCCACAAACATCTGAGGTCTGTTGTCAGCGATGAGTGTAGAGAAATCAATTGGTGGCACACCATCATGGCGCTGACGAGGGTGTCACCAGCGGTGACGAAGGAGCCAGCTTGCTGAGCAAGGACTGAAGGGACTGCGAGCCCAAAGGTGGCGAGCAAAGAAGGAATGTGCATGAGGACGAGGCAACGCGCCTGAGAAGGCAGTGGGAGAAAGGAGTGCACAATGGAATGAGGGGGATTTTGAAAAGAGAAAGGGAAAGGGAGGGAAATGACGCAGGCGGTTGAGAAAAAAAAAAAGGGAGTGGACCGCGTGGTCCTTTATGCCAAGAGCTAAGGTTGATGAGCGCCAAGCGTCACTAGCGCGTCACTCCATGCGATCGCAAAAACAAGGCGGGTCAGGTCAAAGCCGTCGCGGCCCGAGAAACGCGGATGCCAATTCGTAGTTGCTTTGCTACAACTCCCAACGATGGTACGCGGACATCATCCTACGCCGACCTCCGAGATTTTTCCCGTGGCTGTACAAAAAGGTAAATGTCACACGATCGATAATTGTATATCACGTAATCTTGGCACTATGAATAGGTCAGCGGTTGCCGCGGCTCGGCTCGCGTGATGACGGAATAGGCTTTCACCAAGGTTCTCCTTCAGCACAAGTTGATAAATTCCAGAAAACTTTGTTGGCAAAGTAGATACACCAGAGCCAATATTGTAATAGTTCAAGGATCTGGAGCTTGGATTTACTCCAGCTTATCAGCTCAGTTGACCAACCTTCATAGGAAATCAAAAATAAGACCATTTATTACAGTTGACGCTGTCATAACCCATACCCCTCGGTAACACCCAAAATGTATGGGTTATGACAGCGTATGGGTTATGACAATTTTGCTAAAAATAGACTAAAAAAACTCAACATTTTTTAAAGCCATGTATTCGTGATCTAAGTGTAAATCTGTATTCATAATCTAATTAAGTATCATTTAGAACTAAAATAACTAGTAATCTTCGTAGACGTGAGAGACTCAGACTGCTTTACACGCATTTTGCAACTGAAAGAGGCAAGAGCAGCCTCTATTTTACACACCTGATCATCATCAAAGTCATTATTGCTGCTGCCTGGAGGAAGTTACGATGTGAATAATGGACGGGCGTGTCATCAACAACCTCATCGATGCTGGTTGAGGGTGCATCCTGCGCTGCCTGCCGTGCCTCAAGTACAGCATGACATATTTCCTCATCTGTTGTCTGTTCAATCAATTGCAGCTCCTCAACTGGATTGAGGAGCATTTCAATGGACATCACGTCGAGTTTTTGAAGAGCCCTCTTGATGTCAATTCCTTAATTGCCTCTGGACACGTGACGATCCTCCGGCCCGGGGGAAGCAGGGTGTGAATCCGATGACAGTCCCTTTTTATGGGTATCCAGGGGCATAGTAGGCATAGTAAATCCAAGTAAATTCACAGTTTGGAGTGAATGACGAATTTGGAACAAACTTCGATGCAATTTAAAAAAAAATTAATTAATATAAGTATGGGTTTTCACCCGGAAAAGGTATGGGTTATGGGGAATCACAGATTTTATGGGTTATGCTGCGCCACCGCCCGCATACCAACTCGGTAACACCAAAAATGTATGGGTTATCACAGATTATGGGTTATCACAACTATGGGTTATGACAGCTTCAACTGTATTGATATAATACACCTACAATTTGCTTTCCCACCAGCAGACCTTTCTGCCTGCAACACAATACCGTGCTCCCATCAATGATGGATTTGTTCATCTGAATACCATATCGGGTACAGCACAACCCGAGTCCCGACCAATACTCCCATGTCCCTTGTGATGCGGTGATCGAACAACAGCTGCTTTCGTCATCTATTCAGTCCGTGTCCACTCACTGCGTGCTGCCTACCAACCTCCCCATCATGCTCCAGTTTCCCTGGCGAAACAAATATTTGCTCGACGCCAGCTTGCCGGTTCGCTCCTCGGCCTTTGTCTATCCTTTCTTTTATGCTCGCGAGCCGAACCCCTCTGAGAATCCAATTCACCAATCCCCATAGCATCGCACTCAGAACCTATGTTGATGTGACTCGTTGACGTTGACGAACGCAGCTCGCGCTGTCTCTAAGTTGTTATTTCAACTCCTCAACCAGAAGCTCCCATCGTCGTTAGATTCACAGCACCTCATCAATGTTGCTCCACTAAAGATCCGTTAGTATTTCTTTGACCTATCCCCGTTGGTGTTTGCTGTGTCACACAGACCTTCCTGCTAAAGCTATATATGGGATGGTATCTCCCACTTATAATGGTGTCCAAGCGTTTCCCCCCCCAGGTTCCACGCCGACACCACAAGAATTAACTGGCTCCAGGAATCACAGTATTCAACTACAGCACCTACCCTGAGGTATTGGTGTCCCTCAGTTGCCTCACTTGTCACCATACGCCAATTGGCTAGTTACGGCTCTTGACGACAGTAGAATTGTGTTACGCACTGGCGCCACTCAAGGGATCCAAATCAGGGAGGGATCACAAAGGCAAAGAACCAGTTGTTGCACGTGGTACAGGCTTCTTAGATGCGCTTTTGAAAGATAGGCTTCCGCTGATCAGTTTCAGGATACGACACCGACTAACAGAATGGCCGCACAGAGAACCCTGCACACTCGCCTCAGCCTTTTTGACTAGGTTGGTAGTTTTCCCCGACGTCTTTTCCGTGTCGTTTCCGTGGTCACTAATCTCGGGACTTGCAATTATGGTCCTTATTCTGTTGTTATCTTTCGGATTCCCTTTTGGTAAGTCACAATTGTGGTACTTGCACTGGACGCGTGTGGGCCATTGTTCGAAAAATATCCATCTATGCTTATAGCTCGCAAAGCTCGATGGGTTGCAGGTCGAGGGCGATTACAGTTCAGTACACCGACTGAAGTGACCCACTAGCACAAGAGACGAGAACGGAGCCACATACACCATAATGCATTGACTCCTCATTGTGTTGTTGTCCATGCTTGTGGATATGCCAGGTCAAGACGCGCCCAACTAAATTCTTCGAGAAGCCCTCGACCCGGAAATATGAGAACGCGGAGGACACCAGTGCGGTGTAGCGACGTGCCAGATGTGTTGATCTGAGAATGGCGCTGATGAGCCGCCCACTCCGGCTATGTACGGCCCTGATCTCCGAAGAGAAGGTACAAGTCACTGTACTGTATGTTGCACAGAAGCGAGGGGTCGGTGAGAACGACATGTCACAGGAACACAGCACATGGGACAAGCAAAACGGAGTAGGTGTGGATGTCCATGTTGTTCGTAGCATTTACCCAAAGGGAGTTTCAAGTTGATCGCAAGAAATATTGGATAACATTCAACAAAAGCGAGGGCCAGCAACAATTTCCCATGCATTCACGCACGGGGGGGGGACTCGTCGAGTCCGTTCGACAGATCTGCTACCATATGTGCATGGGTTTGAGGGCGAAACCTTCCGAGTAGAAGTGCATGGGAAATATTTAGAACGGGAAGCGGGAAGGCTTATTAGGGTTCACCGTGACGCCTGGGTGTAGACGTGTAAAGAGAGCAGGCTAGATTTATAACGACGATAGGTAGTATCCACATCTGGGTCCGGGTGGGTCCGGACTCTCTCATCCGGACTCTCTCATCAAACCGACTGGTCCCGGGAACAAATTTCATTGTTGTGTATTGCAAGCTCTGATTGGTCTGCCGGGAATTTCTCAACGTGGCGTACTAATCGAACAGTCAGCTCTTTGGGATTACTTGAACACTTGAACGAAGGGTGCGCAAGCAGAAGCGGGAAGAACCGGAGAAGAACCAGCGGCGTAGGGTTACAGGTAGGTAGATCTGACTAAAGGAAGATGATCCAACCGTAGAAGCGTCCACGAAGCAGAATGAACGAGGAGCTAAGAACTGGGCTATTGCACGTCTGCACTCCTGGCCTACGCAACACGCAAGAGTAGAGGGAAAGGACCACACGACATGACGGAAAACAGGGCGTAAGCGCACGCATCCCCAGCCATCCGATTGTTCGGTTCCGAGTCCTCTGGGGTGATCCTCCTGCTCCCGATGTGATTGCGATATTGGCAATTAGCATCCGCGTTTAACCACACATACTACGCAATGATAAAATGCAACCCTCCGGCCCTTTCACCCCCTCTTCACCATCCCATCCCCCAGGCCTCAGTATTAGCAATGCGCTGGCCGCGCTTTTCCCGGCGTCGCGACTCTGAGCAGCATCGACACCCCTCGGCCTCCTCCTCCGACACAACTCCAGATGAGCAAATAACGAAGTCACCTCAGCTCAACGACCCCGGCCTCGCCCGTCTCTTTTCAGACGCTGCCCTCTTTGGCCGGATCCTCACTACTCCCCCAGATCTTGCCGAGGATGGGTTGGTTGCAGACGATGGTGGAGCAGCGCATGACACTCTGAACAGCTTCTCGCGGCTCGTCGCCCGTGATCTCGACGACAACGAGCGTGCCGTCTCTGAGAAGCTTGCACAACTATCGGTTAGCAACTGGGCCCCTGCAGGATCTACGACATTAGCCCCCCGTGTCGACCCCGACGAATCCGACGATAGCGCGTCGGAGGATGAACACGATAAGACCTCGCCAGGCGACGTGACCCACACAACCAGGGAGTCAGACTTTGAGGATAAATTGACCCCTGATGAAATCCTGGATCTGCTCCAGCAGGACTTTGGCGCTCTCGCTCCTCCGGGAGAAGAGAAGCTGCTCCTAGAGGCGGATGCTACATTGTTTCAAGACGTCGTGATCCTGGCATGTCTTTCTTCTAAGATTGGTCCAAGTTCAGTGCTTACGACTAACGCAGGGGGCGGTGCACCTTACCACACATCGCCTCACATTCCACGCATCGCTGCTGTCGTCTCAACCCAACCACCATGTCTTGAAGGCTGGCCCGGTTCTTGTACACCGCAAAGGGCTGCACCGCAAGAAGAGAGTCTGGCTCCAGTTGACACAAGACATTATCAGCACGTATCCTTCAAGTCGAGACGAAGACAAAATCAGACCTTTGAGAAGTATATTATGTAAGTAAATCTTATCCAAGTGTATTGCGTGTAGTTTATTCACGTGGACCGATTGGATCAGTGTCCTCGATCAAAGAGATCAAACCGGTGGAGTCGAAAAGCCCGAGATATATTACCGTTACTTACGAATCAGACACTGGTACGGTCGGTTCAAACCTCGAGTTTGACACCGATGAATCTGCGCAGGATTGGAAACGAGAGTTACTCGGTACGTTTCATCTTCGAAGACCAATGCAATCACGAGGTGACTTAATCCATATAGGCGCATTGTTCTTGTATCGCAGGAATCACCGAATGGTTTTGATGCAAGATGACACGGACGATCTTAATGCAGTTCGCATCAACATCCCTCTAAGTCGAGTGGAGACATTGGAGAAGACAGACATGCTTTCGTTCGCTGGACTCATCACCGTCACGTTCGACCCGAAATCGTCTAACGGTGTCTCGAGCGGTCCTTCAACTGAAAAAGAAAGGCGCACCTCGATTATGGAAGGGAAAGAGGATTCGTCCCTTCTCGGCACCACACCGGATAAACAGGTGCTTCAGATTGCCGTTCTACGCAAGGACTTTGATTGGGGCAACATAATGACCTATGTGAACAACGCGAAGACCTCGGCATCCAAGGACAATGTCGATTGGCCTGGATCTAGAGTTCATATCGATGTAGATCCCCGAGCCTGCGAAAGCGACGTAAAATCCGATCACAACAATCTAAGCGATCTGGTGAAGTCTGTTTCATTTGCCCTGGGATTGGACACTACTAAGGAGATATGGAGTACGTCTTACTCTTGTCTATTCTCATTGATGTCTCACGTCATTTCAGTTAATAAATCCCAACTCCATCGCTCCGTCGTGAGCTATTACGGCCACCTTGCGGTGAACACAGAATGTGTTGGATTCTGGTCCAAGTCGATTGCCGGTGGGGACATCCGTTATCGAGTCCCACTATCTAGTGTCAGAACCCTGAAACCACATGGTCGCGGACGGGCACGCGACTACGTTCTGGCTGTGGAGATACAGGGCCAGCAAGATTTGCGCCTCGGCTTCTCCACAGAAAAGAAGCGAGACGAAGCAATCGAGCAGATAAATCGCTTCATCGGTCTCTCCCAAGACCAAAACCGTGTTTCTTCACCAATCTCCTTTACGCCACCGTCATCCACTTCTCTAAGTGACGAACCCTCGACGCTTAGACGTTCGCAGACACTCGACCAGATTCCCGAGTCCACTGTTTCACCCGTCGGCGCGAGCGTTCAAACCAACCAAAGCACAAGCACCTTGCCTCAGCCTCAGCGAAACCCGACGTCTATTTTAGCGCCGCTTTCACGTGTACCGTCAACTGTACAGAAGCAGCATCTGCCCCATGCATTGAAGTCCATCTTCCCCAAGGCGATCAATGTCCCTGAGGAAGTCTTGCTTTCCCTCCCACCGAGGCACTTTGTCTGCCTTACGATTGGGTCGCGGGGTGATGTGCAGCCGTACATAGCTCTGGGTCGCGGGCTACAGAAAGAGGGACACAAGGTGACAATCGTCACGCACGAGGAGTATAAAGAATGGATCACAGGCTTCGGAGTGGGGCACAGAACTGCAGGCGGCGACCCTGGCGCACTCATGAAGCTAAGTGTTGAGAACAAGGTATCCGTATAACAAATTTCATCCAGGGACACCGGAACTGACTATCCTTGCCCATTGAAGATGTTCTCACCGCAGTTTTTCAAGGAGAGCTTGTCTAATGTTCGTGTTCTCCTTGCGATAAATCCCTCTTTCTGATTTTTATTCTAGTTCCGTACTTGGCTTGACGACTGTACGTGACCAACCTCGTCACGCTCTTTCATCTGGTTGAAACTTTTTTCTGTAGTGCTCGTTGATTCTTGGGAGCAATGCAAGGATGCGGACATACTATTGGAGAGTCCGTCTGCGATGGCGGGCGTGCACATTGCTGAGGCACTTCGTGGGTCAAAACTCCGGTCGATCTTATGCCTTGCTGATTGGTTTAATTTTGCATAAAAGATATTCCATACTTCAGGACCTTTACTATGCCTTGGACAAAGTACGGTAGAGGGTTGTCATCCGTTCCTTAACACACTAACGCCCTACCCTAGGACCAAAGAGTTCCCTCACGCCTTCCTGGGAGCTCCGGTCGAGTCTCCAACTTGCAATGCGGCTTCGTAGGCCTTCTTTACTCGTTCCATACCGCATTCGCTGAGCATTTTTGCACAGTTATGTACTCTTTGATAATGTCCTCTGGACTGCAACCTCTTCCCAAATTAATAGGTGGCGCAAGCATACGCTAGGGATCGGCCCAACAGATATGGGCCACCTCGCACAATCGAAGATCCCTTTCATCTACAATTTCTCCCAGGTATTAAACACGCCGGACTCACCTCTCGCGATTTCTGACGCCATTATCTAGGCTGTCGTACCGAAACCCCTTGATTGGGGAGATGCTACAGGCATTTCTGGGTAGTAAGTCATGTTTTTCTCCTACCAAATACCTCCGTGCATCAACTCATCGCTCCCCCGATCAGCTGGTTTTTGGACAACCCTGAATTGGGGTGGACACCCCCGCAAACCCTCGTCGATTGGATGGCAAAAGCTCGGGTGGATGGCAAGCCTATTGTGTACATTGGATTCGGCAGCATTACAGTACCGAACCCTAAACTCGTGTCAGAACGCATTATTCGCGGCGTTCTAAAGAGTAAGTATACATGTCCCATGACCACCTTGCTGACTCCCGATTGATTCCGATTGATTTCAGGTGGTGTGCGTGCGATTATCTCCAAAGGTTGGTCAGCTCGAATGTCGAAGGGTGGGGATGAGGATGTCGTGTTCCCGGAAGAGTGTTATTCTGTACGTGCACGATGCTTGCATTTTCTCCTTGCTTGCTGACCCTCTCTCAAGCTGGACAAAGTACCACACGAGTGCGTTTGTGCCACCGACATGACCGCGTCAGCATGCTTACGACTTTGGCGCCGTAGTTGGCTCTTCCCACAGATCGACGCCGCGTTGCATCACGGCGGAGCCGGAACTACTGGGGCCAGCTTACGAGGTGCGAGAATAATCTCGGCAGCGTCATGGTCCATTGACTGAGGTGTCAATAGCTGGTATCCCGACCCTTATCCGACCCTGGTTTGGGTAAGTTGTGGCTAGAGGCTCGTCTTTATGCAAATACTAACGGCCTCCCAGCGACCAATTCTTCTGGGCGTCTAGAGTACAGAAGTTGGGCGTACGTACCAATGCTCGCATTATCTGAGAAGATCTGATGTCACAGATGATCTGTAGGCTGGCATCAAGTTGAACAGTCTTCAATCGAAAGAGGTGTCACATGCGCTGACAAAAGCGACGACGGATCGGTGAGTTGGTGCTGTATCTTTCATCGGTGATAGTACTGAGATGATTGTGTCAGTGTGATGAAAGAGAGGGCTGCAGGTGTGGGAGAGCGTATCCGGGAGGTGAGGATTCTCGTGTCTTCCAGCAATGAGTGTAAGGTATTGAAATCTGCCCATCTGCTAGGAGGACGGAGTGCGTACCGCAATCAACACCATCTACACATACCTTCCCCGCGCAGGGCGCGATCGCAAGACTATACAGCATTGAAGAGTGGGACCCAATCCTTGTAGTATATATATATTTATGACTGTGGATCGACTGGGGATTGAGAATGGGGGTATGCCCTAATATTATGTTGGTTGCCTGGTACTGCGTCATCTCAGTTTGGTAGCCGCCCGCCCCCGTATCAGGATGACTCCCGATTGTTGTGTAATATCAATCAATCATCCCGATGATACTGATTGAAACTAGACACGCCCACGAGTGGTTGCTAAGATGTTTCTTGATGGTCAGTGGGGCAATGCGAATCTACTGTAGCTGTTCTCAGTTCCTCTGAGGCAGCGACGCAGATCGGCTATTTGCGGAAGCAAGCCGAAGGATTAGTAAAACAATAAGTCAGCAGAAAGGTCCACTGGTGAGCGCTGATATTGTCAGCGGGAATGGCGATCTTGATCTTGACTCGAACAGGGAATCTGGGAAAGGGGAAAGGAAAACATCCACCGAGCCCGAAGGTTACCCTGCACTGCACCTGAATACAAGTACAACTGCTGCACGTCCCCGAAGGCGCTTACGCCCACTTGCTCTCTTTTCCCTACAATGCGCTGGCCCCGTGCGCTTCGTAAATCGTCCAATGAGTCTGGTTCCGATACCTCTCATCGCAGCAGCAAAAAGGAGACCGCGCAAGAACTACCCCCCGATGATCTTCCATCACCGAAACCCACCACAGACCAAGTTCCGAATGACCCCGGTCTCTCCCGAATATTCTGCGATGCCGCCCTCTACGAGCGAGTCCTCAATGCCTGCCCGGTGACCCTTAGAAATGCCTCCCTTTTCCGTGCTGAAGACCAGACCGTGCCAAGCTGTATCGGTGGCTTCAACGATCTCATCGGCCGTGACCTGGGCGACTCCGAGCTTGCGGTGACGGGCAGGCTCGCAAAGCTGTCCGTCAACAACTGGGCCTCCCCGACAGATGACCCGTTCGGTGTTGGTTCGGGTTCTGAGGCGTCCTCGGAAGAAGAACAGGGGGAAGAACAGGGGGAACTGAGCTCGTCAGATGATGGTGAAGAGAAGCAGCCGCCTCCTTCCGAGCAACTGAATTTGCAGGAGGAGTCGGCTGGTGAACCTAAACTTACCCCCGAGGAGGTCGTCGATCTGCTTGAACAGGAGTTCGGCGCCCTCGCTCCCCCTGGAGAAGAGAAGTTACTACTAGAGACAGATGCGGCCTTCTTCAAGGATGTCGTTGTCTTGGTAGGCCCCTCCCTCTTACATATCCAGTGTCGACTCACGTTTTCCTGTCATATTCAGGGCGTCGTTCACCTCACCACACATCGATTCACCTTTCATGCTTCACTCTTATCCTCCGACCCAGGATACACTCAAACTATCATCAGGTCTGGCTCTGCCCTAATACACCGCAAGGGGTGGCATCGGAAAACGAAGGTCTGGTTACAGTTAGAACATGATATGATCAGTTCTTTCCCATCCAGCCGCGAGGAGGACAAAATCAAGCCCTTGAGGAGTATCTTGTGTCCGTATTCCAACTCTGCAACTGCCATTCTTCTGTTGATCCTGTTTTGCAGTGTCCTCGATCAAAGAAATCAAGCCCGTCAACTGGGAGCGACCCCGAAATATAGGTGTTGTCTACGAGTCTAGAGAGGGCACCGTCGAAACAATTGTCGAGTTTGATACAATCGAAGCAGCCCGGGACTGGAGAAACGAACTCAGAGGTGTGTAGTTTCTTTTCCGCTTCGGCCGTTTGATTAGACGGGGCTCCCTGTCACAGGTGTAATTTTCCTTTATCGTCGAAACCGCCGCGCCGTTTTGAATCCAACAGAAGACGCCAATGGGATTCGCGTCAATATCCCCCTAACCCATATCGCCGCAGCTTCCAAATTACCATGCCTCTCCTTCGCCAGCGTAATCTCGCTTACCATCGCTTCTGACTCACTCGTTTCCAACGCCAACGAGGCGACATCGCCAGGCGTGGAGAACGATACATCCTCCGACGGGTCCTTGAGCGACGTTCTTAGCCAAGATGGCGAGAGTGGTCCGTACGTGGTGCAGGTCAGCGTTATACGCAAGGATCCAATATGGGACGATGTTATGTCCTACGTTGAGAAGGCAAAGTCTGCAGCGGCTACGGATACTACCAACTGGCCCGGCTCAACGGTGTACATTGATTTCGACCCCAGGGCCGACTTGGAGCAAGAAGAGTCAGACAACAACGGGTTGAACAGCCTGCAAGTTTCTGTGTCGCGTGCTTTAGGCCTCGATACCACGAAAGAGTTCTATAGTGAGTGGATGTGTCCCTTTTTTAAGACACGAGTCTGAGAAGTACGTTTAAAGTGTCTAGAGCACACACTCATGGTCGCTTCACCATCAGCAGCGGTCACTTTGCCGTAAATGTGGAGTGCGTCGGATTCTGGTCACAGTCTATTGCCTTCGGCCGAGATGTGTGCTATCGTATCCCCATCGCACGCGTCAAGGGTGTCAGAGGGCATAGTCCTTGCAGGCTAGGGCGGGACCACTCTCTTGCGGTCGAAGTACAAGGCCGGCGTGATCTCCACATACACTTTTCTGACGTGAAGAAGCGTGATGCGGCGGCCGAGCAAGTCAACCGTTTTATCGGGCTCGCGCGGGAACGACACCGCGAATCGTTGCCACTGGCGTCCTCACCAACATCGCTCTCGCCCACGACCTCGCAAGAGGTCAGGTCGACTACTCCTCAACGTGCTGTAAGTGGAGACAATGTGGTCTCCTCTCCTACGGAGGAAGTAATGCCCACCTTCCCCGGATCTCGACCCTCCTCACGCTCCACCTCCCCTCCACGAAGTTCTCGGTCAAGTCTTATGCGCAATGCGAGTTCCATCTTGGCTCCTCTTTCACGCCTGCCATCGACTGTGCAAAATTCAAGGAACGGGAATATCATCCGTGCACTTTTCCCCAAGGCGATAAACCAGCCCAACGAGATTCTTTTGCCCATGCCCTCGAAGCACTTTGTATGCTTGACGATCGGCTCGCGTGGCGACGTGCAGCCATACATCGCCTTAGGGAAAGGATTGCAGAAGGAAGGCCATAGGGTGACGATTGTTACCCACGAGGAGTACAAGGATTGGGTCACAGGGTTTGGAATCGATCACAGAACTGCAGGTGGCGACCCCGGAGCGCTGATGAAACTCAGCGTAGAGAACAAGGTACGTAGTATATTCATAGTACGCTACTGTGTCAGATGACATAGCGTGTCAAAGATGTTCTCGCCTCAATTCTTCAGGGAGAGTATATCAAATGTGGGTATTGTTGTCCTTGGTGGTAATTTCTGCTTACTCAGTTCCCTCTTAGTTCCGTTCCTGGCTTGACGACCGTGCGTTTACTTGTCTTCATTTACCAGGACAGGACTGGGGATGCTGATACTCTACACAGTCCTAGTTGATTCCTGGGAGCAGTGCAAGGACGCCGATGTACTCCTAGAGAGCCCTTCAGCGATGGCAGGTGTACACATTGCGGAAGCACTCCGTGAGTTACTATTCGTTGTGGAGCTATCATAGCCGAGCATTGATCCTTCCGTAGATATTCCGTACTTCCGGACCTTCACCATGCCCTGGACAAAGTATAGTCCTTCATATCATGAATTAGTCATTCGAGTTACTAACGCACTGATCACAGGACTCGCGAGTTCCCTCACGCTTTCCTGGGTCCGCCAGTCGAATCACCCACATTCAATGCTGCATCGTAAGTACATAAGATTTTATGGTGCTTAAATGTTTCAGCTATTGATGCATCGGCGTTAGTTATGTCCTTTTCGACAATGTTCTTTGGACTGCTACCTCGTCCCAAATCAATCGTTGGCGTAAGAAGACCCTGGGAATAAGCTCAACAGACATGGGTCATCTTGCACAGTCAAAGATTCCATTTATCTACAACTTCTCTCAGGTACTTTCTGTGCGGTGCAGCACGTTGCTCGTTGTATTCACGTCTTTTGGTATAGGCCGTGGTTCCCAAACCTCTCGACTGGGGAGATGCGACAGCCATTTCCGGATAGTGAGCCACATTTCCGGTCATTACCTACAGTATTCTTATGCGCACCTCGTTAGTTGGTTCCTGGATAATCCAGAGCTTAACTGGAAGCCCCCCAAAGATCTCGTGAACTTCATCACCAAGGCACGTTCCGATGGCAAGGCGCTCGTCTACATAGGATTCGGTAGCATCACAGTACCTGATCCAAAACTAGTGACGGAGCGCCTCATCCGTGCGGTCCAGAAAAGTAAGCCCCTCTGGCACATGTCTTGCCACGACCTCTAACGCTTGAACACAGGCGATGTCCGCGCGATCATCTCGAAGGGCTGGTCATCGCGCATGTCAAAATCCAAAGACGAGGATGAGGTTGTTCTCCCGGAGGAGTGCTTCTCGGTAGGTCTTCAACTAGCTCTCGTTCTCGCAAAGCCTATCATAAATCGCTGACTGCTGGGTGACTGTCACCTCCTTTGCAGCTGGATCGGGTGCCCCATGAGTACGTGATTGCACCACTAATGACAACGTGCCACGTTCTGACCACCTTGCCCCACAGTTGGCTCTTCCCCCAGGTTGACGCAGCCCTGCATCACGGCGGAGCCGGCACGACCGGCGCCAGCCTTCGAGGTATGGCGTTTTACATGCGTGAATCTTGTTCTGGATGATGACCAACCCGAATAGCTGGCATTCCTACTCTGATTCGTCCCTGGTTTGGGTCAGTCCTTCGGCCTGCTTACAGACTTTGAGCTCCATAATTGTACTGACATATGACATTGCTCGGACGTGCAGAGATCAGTTCTTTTGGGCATCGCGCGTCCAGAAGCTCGGGGTAAGCTACCCTACACTTGCTACGTACGAAGGACCCGGTTCTGATCGTAAATGTCTTGCGTAACAGGCTGGACTAAAGGTGAACAGTCTCCATTCGACTGAGGTCGCAAACGCACTAAAGCGAGCGACCACTGACCGGTGAGTGTCATGAGACTCCCTGCATCCTCATCGTTGATAGATAAACCATCACAGCATCATGAAGGAGAAAGCTGCGGCTGTCGGGGAACGAATCCGATCCGTAAGTAGTGCCTGTCCCTCACATTCCTCCATGGAGCTCATTCGTTGACGGGTTGAACCATAGGAGGACGGCGTGCGCACGGCCATCGGACAAATATATACATATCTTCCCCGCGCCGGTCGCGACCGCAGGTCAATTCCAAAGTGAAGCCAATCAGTCACCCTGTGAGTTCCGTCATTCGAGTTACTTCTGGGCTTTTTACTCAGGAATGACGCCCCCCCAGTCCAGTGTTCATCCAGGCTCCTTTTGCGATGGCAAACTGATATATACATAATGTTGTTGTAGGAGTATGTTGTGTACCGCCCATCCTCGTTTCTCATGTTGCCCTCCTTTATCTTGGTGTTCTACGTCTACGTGTCTTAGTCGTATCTTAGCGCAAACGCTTACCAGGCTGTATCGTAATGGGCTCTTTTTAGTCACGGTTCAATCTTCAATCTTATGATCACTACTGCTTATATTGTCTGATCTTTTCAACCACAATATTTGTATTTTCCTACACGCACCGCACCATAGAACGACGGCCACCGTTAGAGCATACACGTATAAGCGGATATTAACGCGTGTTAAGTGTGCAAGCCCAAGTTCTATCACCGGATTACACCTGATGAACTCAGGCTCAAACATGTTCGGTTCGAGTCACACCATCACGAAACGACCCTTGTTTGGAGGTGAGGCCAGTGAGCCGCGGTGCCCGGAGATGAGGGGACGTCATCAGATCAACAACTTAGACTTGGGGGCCCGCGGCTACTGTTGCTCTAGCACTCAATCAATATCAAGGGGCTACGGACATGTCCGCTCGTTTTCTCTTCAGAATCGCATTTCGGGACCACCGGTGACAAGCAAGGCACCATCCTTCACAATAAGCGACGAGAACGGAGCGGTCGAATCAAGCACAAGTGAAGGACTCAGGGTAGAGCATAAATGCGCTTCCAATTTTTTTGGGAAAAAAAAACAAGAAACTTCCAGGAAAAGAACCCCAAAATGCGAAAGGAAAATATAATTCGAAGGTCGAACGGCTCTAGCCAAGGTTATCGAACAGGTGGATTAGTTAGAGAAGAGGGGGAGGAGAGAGGGAAATGACGGATGTGGTATGCTATAAATGTTCTTGTGTCGAAACCTGCGACGACCTAGGAGAAAGATAAATAATAAAGCATGAGACATTGCAGAGGAGCATTAGTCAGCGCGACGGAGGCCGGTGGACTGTAATTGAGGATGGTAGCAGAATATATGAAAGCCTGTGGGAATGCGTGGGGGGGCGGCGATTTGCCGCTTTTGCATAGTGAGTACAAAAATGCACTTTAATTAAGCATACATTGGTTGGTGCGAGGTGCATGAACGAAATGCTGAGATGAAGATAGACGGCTCTGGCTAAAAAAACAGTGAGTGATCGTGTGCGTAGTGCCTCCTCGCTCTTGTTCATGTCTATGAGGTTCGTTTCAAGCGATTGCTTTGAGCTCTGCGACCAGCCGCTAGTTACCAGCACCCATCGTCAGCAAAAATTCACTGAACAGATGAGAGATCAAGGCGGCAGACGCACCGTTGCCTCGCGTAGGAGGTCTTCCGGACTCATGTCTGCCGAGTTTTGCTGTTGGCCGAGACGGATGCCATATTGTAATAACTGGCGCATATAATACGGGTTGATGATCGTTTCATCCTCCGCAAGCTCAGGTTTCGGCGTAGGCTCAGGCGTTGGTGGTTCCCCTAATCCGACAAAATGTGCCACCACGAGTCAGCGTACAGCGTAGGGAGAGGGAGAAGGCGCTCGACAACGTACCTTCTTTTATCCCCAGCCACTCCTGTTCCAGAAGCTCGGGAATCGTCACTCTCTCTTTCGGGTTCCTCGATAAACACTTCTTCATGCATGAGATTGCGTATGCTGGCACGCGCCGCTTAAGGTGGTCGAGCGTCTTCGGTGGGCCTCCTGTGCTCCCAGAGCGCACCGTTGGGGTCGCATTTTCAGGAAACTCAATAGTATGTGTGGTGTCCGGAATCGCCTTCATTTTCTGGTAGACTGAGAGGTGCTGGAATGGTGGATGACCATAAACCATTTGGTAGAGAATACAGCCGAGCGACCATACATCACTCGGCCTACCGACTTTGAGGTGCCGCATGCCGTCGGGAAGCTCGATGGTTTCCGGAGACATGTAGTTCACAGTGCCGATCTGTGAATCGAGAAGCTCAGTGGTCAGCAAGAGAGCATCCACACCGAGTGCTGCGCGAAGATTCACCTGATGATCTCGCTGAATATTGGTAGTGTCGTTAGCAATGGCATTTGCGATCCCAAAATCGATCAGTTTGAGTTGGCCGCGGACGAGAACGAAATTTGCTGGTTTGAGGTCAGAGTGCACAATCTTCTCTTCATGAATCACTTGTACGGCCTGAAGCATCTGGTTGCCACATATGCAAGTCAATACTTTGCGACAGAGGAGGAATAAAGTGAAACTTACCTGTTGCCAGTAGTAAGCAACCCAGACCATATTGAGCGGCTCCTTTTGCTGGTCTTGAAGAAGCCTCGCAAAGTCTTTGCATACCAGAGACCCAGGTTAAGCCACATATTCTACAATGTCTTGTATGTGATGTGTGACTGACCGATCTCACCGCACTCCATCACCAGCATCAAATGACCCTTTGTTCCTCCTGGCCCGGGCTTGACTTCGCTGTCCACCAGTCTGATGATCCTGCTATTCCCGCTTAAGCGTTTGAGCAGGGCGATCTCGTTCATATATCCGCTCATCGTTTCTGCATCTGTTTTGTCAAGCGAGACGCGTTTGATCGCATATATCTCGTTTGCATTGTTCATCACGCGATAAACACGCGATGAGCCACCCTTGCCAATCAAATCGAGCCGCGCGTAGGCCCGTTTGCTCACGACAAGGTTACGAGTCTTTACCTCTGGGACAGGTGCATGCGCTACCTCGTCCTCACCCCCAGCGGGGAATGGGTCTGATGCGGTAGGGCTGCGCCTGTGTCGTACGGAGGCGACTGGAGCACGCGGAGGCGGTAGGGCTTCGGAGAGCTTGGGTGACGTCGACTTCGGTCGTGCAGTTGCCAAGCTTTGGGGTTGCAACGCAGGGGGGTTTTCGGCAGCAGAGCGCAGTGTGTCAGACTCGTGGCGTTGGTGACCATAGGTGGCGCGAAGGTGTGCCGCGCTAGTTGTTGCAATATGTGTCGGTGACGGCGACTTGCCACGAATGATGTGGTCTTGTGGAAACGGCCGACCTGAGTGCATGCACGAAGTGAGTACAGGAACGAAACCCGCCATGGCCACTCACGGTCAAGATCCAAGTCTTCTTCACGTCTCTGGTGAGCTCTGGCGTACTCCGCTACATGGTCAAAAATCAGAACACACGATACGATAAATGCAGGGTAGTCGACGCACCGTCTTCGAGGGCGATCTCTCGGTCACGGCGCTTCTTTTCCTCCAACGTGACACGGGTCGCCCCTGTACGAGAGGTGGTAAGACCCATACTGGTCCCTGGACGGGCACCCGAGTGCGAGGCCGCGCTCGTTAGAGGTGGCGCTGTGGGACGCTCCGGCGCTAGTCATGGTCAGCGAGTGTCTCATCTCAACCACGCAAAGGCACACACTAGACGCGTCACTGAGACTTGCAGATCGCCGGGGACGAGTAGCAGACTGCGTGAGCGCATTGACGCGTTGACGCGTAGCCGGCACCTGGGACCGCATATACGGCTGCTCCTCAATACCTCCATCATTTTCCGAGCCAGCAGCCGGATCGGCGTACACGCCATCATCTGTACCATCGACCTCAGAGATCTTGTCGATAGTCAGGCCCGGGGTAAACTTTTTTGGTCCGTGCGAGTGTACGCGACTGAGACGGCTCGGTCCAGCAACTAGTTGGCGCGTAGAGGAAGCGGTAGATGACATGGGTAGTGACGGCCGCTGGGGGACTGGTACAACATCGGCTAAGGTGGAGCGGGCGCTTGAAGAGGTGGCACCGACAGCAGAATAACGTGAGGGAAGATAGCTGTAGTGGGCATCGGACAAACCGGGTGCGGATCTAGGAGGGGAGTAACGACGATGGATACTACTCGAACCCGCGGTTGTTTCTATAGGTGGTAGTGAAGAGCCATCATGGTTCTCTTTCTCGTCCTGGGGGAGACCCGTAGCCTGTAGATGGAGATCAATCTGCTCTTGTTCTTGTTCCTGCTGAATCTTGAGCTTCTCGTTGATCTGGTTATATTCTTCGAGAGTGACGCGTCTTGGGCCACCGGTTGTACGTCCTGTGCTGCGTAGGCCGCCAGCTAGAATAGTACGAACGTGAGTGGAAGATAGTTGACCCGGTGTATGCGATAGTTGCGAGCCGGATTGGGGGAGTGAGAGTGGGCCAGAGAGCGCGCGTTGGAAGGAGCGCAAAACAGATTGTGCGGACGGAACAGGATCTGGACGCTCAGTCAGTAATGTGGAAGGAATACCCGGTAAGCTTTCTGATCGTGTGAGGGAAAGTCGGGTTGCAGGCGGAGGGGAAGGATCACCGGATTTCGACGGAAATATATCGGTGGAAGGGGGAGATGGCTTATCCACGGGAGTTGGAGGAGAAGAACGGCCCTTCGACACACGCTTCCACTCGCCAGCAGAGTTTTGCTCATAGTCAAAGGAGAGTTCATACATTGCCGACTCGTCCGAAGGGGGAGTATTCGAAGAAGAGGGGGACTGTACTGCAAGGGGCGATAGGGAAGGCGATGGAGGAGCCATACTGGACTGAATACGCTGGTCGGAATAAGTTCAACTTTGCATCAAGAACGAACGAGCGAGCGCCAGCGCGTGTAGTCCACGAGGCCATGAAACGCGATCATGTGATCGTGAGTTATTACAGTTTGGCGGATCGTAAAGAGCTACTCAAAGTACTCAGCCCTCTCAGTCGCTCATTCATCAACTCTTCCGCCTCCTTCTCCATCCGCCCCACTAGTTCCTCGCATGTCGGTATGTCGTGGATCAGTCCGGCTGCTATCCCGACACTCCAGATCCCGTACTCGGGGTCACCTAGCTCGTAAACCTTCCTTCCTCGCGCTCCAGAAACCAGTTCTCGCACGTCCTCGAATTTGGATCCTGGCCGCTGCTCAATCGCAACAACCTCCTTTGAGACCTTATTCTTGAACACGCGGGCGGTGTTGTGCATAGTCCGGAATATATGAATGGTATCCTGTTCACTTGACTCGACAATCCTCTCCTTGATCCTATCATGGATCGGACTGTCCCAGCACGTGAATTTAAACCTTGCCAACACGTTTGACAAGATAATCATCTCACCTTTCCACGGTGCACATGAATCTCGTCCCTAGGTGCGGTATCTGTCATCAGATCCCTAGACAGAGGAAACGAACAGATTTTACACACCCATATTTATGCCGGACGCACCCAGTGCAAGCGCTGCCACGAATCCACGACTCTCTGCGATGCCACCTGATGCAAGATATGGCACTTTCAGTTCTTGTGCCGCACGTGCGAGCTGTGTGACATCAGTCTATGGGTACATGAGGACCGTCCCCGAACAACGTACCAACACCAGTACTGGGATATCCTCCTCGCCAGGGTGTCCAGCGCCTGTAGCGGACATCCGTTAGTGCGCTTCCCAGGAAATAGAGTTCAAGCTCAACACACATTCAAACCCATCGATGCTGAGAATATCTACCCCGAACTTCTCCGCAGACTGTGTTGCAGTGTTCTGTTAGGAGGTCTGTCCGTCGGTTTCGTAGAAGATACACGCACCTTCGCGTGCCGGATAGTCGTGCATTTGTGTATGATGATGCATCCCTCGCTCTTAAGATATTCGATCAGCTTCTTCGCTGCGTGCACCGGTCCCAAAAGTGTAAGCCTCCATTTTGGTGCGAACGGGATAGCAAATCACGAACGATTGTTCCCAGCTGTCTCGAAAATCCGTACACCTTCGGCGACCGCTGCGCGAGCGAATCCCTCGTAATCCGGTGGGTTGATGGTTGGCAGAAGTGTGATGTTCACCCCGAAGGGCTTGTCCGTCTTGCGGCGCGTTTCGCGAATGGCGTCACGCAGCGCATCAGGGCTGGGTTGTGTCAGCGCCGTGAGAATGCCTGTGGTGGGAAGGCGTGAGCTATTTGGGAGAATTCCGGAGTTACGTGAACCTGCCAAGACCGCCTGCGTTGGAAACTGCTGAGACAAGAGAGGGCACGCCAACCCTACAAAGTAACGTAGTCAGCCGTCCGTCTCGTTAATCCATTTCCCTGTGAACAGTCACCATTGCATACCACCCTGGACAATGGGCCTGTTCTCGTTTGCAAGAGATTAATTTGGCTGTGTAGGAATGAAAGAGGATGGACCTACACACGAATGTTGAGCAGTTTCGTTATGGGTGTCACGATCATCGTACGTTAAGGCAGTCGAACGTTGCGGGGGGTTCTCTTCCCGGACGGTTACAGCACCCGCATTAATACAGTATCTCCCTCCAAAGGAAACCGGTTAACCGCGTCAAACATGTGATTCAATTCGGATCCGCGGCAACTTGCTCCGTCCGCGGTAACAACAACCCGACCCACACACCTTGTGCGCACAATCGTCTCAATAAAACCGGACTAAAAGTACATAGCGACGTCATCAAAAAGGTAAAGGCAGAATCAATCAACGCTCCGTTCTCAAATCGGCCTAAGTGTCCGTCGTCGGGGCCTCCGCAGCAGCTACAGTGTCGGCGGGCTTGGCTGTGTTTTGGTACTCTTCAAGTGCTCGCGATACAGCTTTGATATGTCCATTGAAGTTAATCACCGAATCGAACACCTCACTGCATCGCGGAGATCAAGGTTCACTGACGTAGAGACTTGAAAGCAAGGCACCTACCGCACGACTCCCTCCGAGTCGACGAAGAACGTGACACGTCCCTCGGAGAGACCCATCAAACCGCGGGTGACACTGTATGCCTTGCGGGCCTCACCAGACTCGTCACTCAGCATCGGGTACTGTCATTGGATGAGGAAATCCACATGTGGGGGAGGAGAGGTCACTGTCCACATACTGTCACGTTGTGTTTCGTGGCAAAAGCTTTGATATCAGCGACAGAGTCATGGGAGACCCCAACGATCGTGATGCCCGAGTCCTTGAACTCAACTTTCTCTGCATTGCAATCAGTCTCCGTCTCCGTCACGAGTCCAAGGAATAGCGTGCCTGTGAGCGCATCCCGGAAACCACAAACTTCTCTCGTGCAACCGTAGGTGCCTATGCATGGCCCCCATGTTATACGAACGGCAAACCGAGCGAGTCAAACGCGAACAAGGAAACGCACCAGCCTTGGGATAGAAGAACACAGCCGTAGGTTTACCTTCTGCACCTGGCTTGAGCTCGTACGTCGTGCCGTCGGCATCAGGAAGCGACAGCACAGGGGCAGGTTTTCCTATGAGTGGGTGTTTAGATGACATAACGGTTAAAAGGGGCAAGGCGCAATGCTCCTCTCCAAACGTCTCCATTGCACTACCCCAAGCCCCCAAGGCACGTGATCACTTCGCGCCCCCAACTAATAGCGGACAACCGACAACGCAGTGGTAAGTTGAGTTTAAATGATGGTGCTGGCTCTCTTCACAAGGCAGATTGGTATTCCAACAGATGTGAAAAAGTAGGAAGCCACACAAGGAGCAGAGGAAGACACGGAAGCATGCCCTCGCAGTCAAGGAGTCAACACCTATCAGATTACTGCAGTATGAAGCACTATTATCTACTCAAAGATGGCGATGATGAGTGGGGGAAGTGAGACATTAAACGGATTAAGTCGGTGAAGGAGGTCGGTGGAGGCACCCGCTACTTTTGCGCAGCTGCAGAACTCATAGCCTCTGCGGTGGAGATTACTAATGATTGCTACCGTATGATTGATTGTCGCGCACCTGCGTTCTGCTCCGCGAACCGCGCACCCACTCGCTCTGAGTGTTTCAAAAATTTGTCGGCGCAATTCATCATGCACTGTTCCTGTCTGCATGTTGGCCACACGTCGCAAAAGAGAGGCACCGAAAGATTCCTACCTCCTTTGACGACAAGGCCTTGCTAGTGAAATCATTGCAACATGACGTGAAGCAGCGCTCAACGAGGTTGGAATACATCCGCATGAAGTCTTGCATCTAACCGTCCGGGTTGAAAAGACTGCCAAGTGGGAAACAGAGGTAGTAGACATACCTGCTTTTTCTCAATGACCTTGGTCATATGCGCCTGCTCGGCAGCATTGAACCCGGAAAAGTCCATGATGAAGAAAGGCGGCTATACTAGGTGCGACGGTGTGACGTGGTCCAAAAGTAGGTCCAATCACTGTTGTTAGTGAGACTTCGAGCACCTGACTATGGGCTCAAGCACAAGCATGGGGAGGAGGTAGAGTAGTTCAACTCACGCTAGCAGGGAGGTGGTGGGGAAAGGATACTTAAAATGTCTCTGCTGGCCAGAAACATTGATTGGCGCGCGGCAGACACAAATGTACTACCGGTCATACGTAATTCCACTGCGGGATGTCTGGAGCGTGGATTGCGTTCAAGGCTCACATCATGTTAAATATACATTCCCGATGTGTTGCGCAGCATCTCTGGCCATCGGAACAAATGGTTCACTACCAACAACTAAGTACCGAGGGTGGTTACTGAAGTCCGAGCATGTACGCTAGCAATGGCCTATGCTGAGTGTTGCTGAGTGTTGCTGAATGACAAGACTGTCAAGTTGCAACATCGAGGATAAAGACGGTCATCTTCCGATGATGCAGTCATACAGTAGCTGTGAGCCCCGAAAACAGCTGCTACGCCGGCTGAGTGACCACCCGTAAATTAATCAGTTACAGACCCCTTAACACGTGGGCCTCCTGTCACGTCCGTAAATGATTGTCGCATTGATTCACCAAAAAGCATGCACACATCTCCTGTTATAATGCATCTCCATAGACCCGATTGAATTTATTATGTCGCAAGTCGCGGCGGCATTAGATGCCGATCGCTTTGTTAGCTTGACCTTGTGGGCGGAGAAGGTAGCCAAAAGTATCTGGTGAAAGCACTGGGCCATGGCTATCCTTGTCACGGATGCGGCCGAGACCAGTCACGGTCAAAATGAGAAATCGTAGGCACTTGGGATGTGATCCGTGAATATTCGCTAGCCCCCGGAAGCTGACAACCCACCCGGCGCACGAATGAAACGTCTGTCTAGCGCAGAAAAACCAGGTACAACTGCCAAGTGATTGGAAAACTAGGCAAGAATGAAATATTCTGATCGCATTCTGCTTGAGGTACAGATCAGCCGGGGCTTATTTACGCGAAGCATCGGACGTAGGAGATATGGTGGAGGAGTGACAGATGTATGTGTGGGTGTGGTGTGGGTGGACAGGAAACCGGACTGAAACCCGGTCCGATGGGAAAGAACGCTTAGTCATGTGGCGGCGAGCCAGTCTGACTCCAGCGATCTCCCAAAACCATTGCGACAACCACGAACTGCATTCGTGTAATACTACGAAGTAAGCATAATCCGCATCGCATTCTTCTACCCCTTCGCTATATAAGAGTAAGCGGATTTTCTTTGTGCCGCATCATCGACATCCTCCTCACCCGCAACACACTTACATCTTCGCATCCTTCTAGTGGTTGATCTTAACATGGCCATCCCATTCAAGGAAGCTCTTCAACGTCTGGAGAACCGCCGCGTAAAGTCAACGCGTCCTCTTATCCCTCCACAAATTCTCCAGGAGGATCTACCGTTGTGTGTTTTCTTTTGTAGGACAATCTCCTACTCACGCTGACCTGGGTGTACAGGTCCCTTGGTGCAGCTCAGACCATTCTTGAGGGCCGCAGGGCCACAGAAGCGATTTTCCGTGGTACCGATGATCGGCTCATCGTCGTTGTCGGGTAGGTCACGCTCACCGGTTCATAGCGCCCGTATCTCAAAATTTTCTTCAGCCCCTGCTCGGTTCATGATGTCGATGCGGCGCTTGAATACGCACAAAAATTGAAGGCGTATGCCGAAACAGCAAAAGATGATCTTCACATCATCATGCGCGTTTACTTCGAAAAGCCCCGTACGACTATCGGATGGAAGGGTCTCATCAATGACCCCGATATGAATGGCACCTTCCAGATCAATCGCGGACTCCGCATTGCCCGCACCCTTCTCCTTGATGTCGCGAAGTTAGGCCTTCCTGCGGGGTGTGAATTCCTCGACACAATAAGCCCCCAGTACACCGCAGATCTTGTCTCATGGGGAGCAATCGGCGCCCGTACTACCGAGTCACAAGTCCACCGCGAGCTTACCTCCGCACTTTCAATGCCCACCGGCTTCAAAAATTCGACAGACGGCAGTGTTGGTGTCGCTATTGATGCTTGCCGTGCTGCGCGGACGGGGCACGTCTTCCTGTCTGTTGGGAAGGAAGGCTTGAGCAGCATCGTCGAGACCGAGGTCAGTGCCGATCGCTTTTTTTCGCTTTGATTACAAGTTCTAAATATTTCAAAGGGCAATCCTGACGTGCATGTCATCCTCCGCGGAGGTGCTAAAGGCCCCAATTATGCGGCTGAATTCGTGAGGGATTGTGGCGAGAAGCTACAGAAAGCCGGGCTCGCGCCCAAGATTATGGTTTGTCTCCACTTCTGTTTCCGCATACAATTAAATTCACGTGTGTCCGCGCGCAAAGATTGATTGCAGCCATGGAAATAGCTTAAAACAGCACCAAAGGCAAATTGACGTTGCGGAAGACATCGTGAGTACTTTCATGAATGACTCTGAAGATCTCAGAATAATGACCTTGTCATTCAGGCCCGCCAACTTGAATCTGGCGACACTTCCTCCTTAATCATGGGTGTCATGATCGAATCAAACATTGCTGAGGGCCGCCAGGATATCCCGGCGGCCGGCAAATCGATGCTCAAGTATGGCCAGTCGGTGACCGATGCCTGCATATCGTGGGAATCGACTGTCCCTGTGCTCGACCGTCTCCGAGAGGGCGTGCGCGGCCGCAGGAATGCTATTTGGAGAGCAGCGCGAGGTCTTGATAGTGATGCATAAATTCGTTGCATCTCTTCTGTATTCCTGTTGAACACGCGCCTGAGACGTGTGTTAAGACGTTGTTCTTTTATATTGGATATCGAGACATATACTCTAGACCTCCCACAACCACAACCGGACCGGATCCTTCTATTTGATCCTTACACCACCTTATCTTATCGGATCGTGTTGTAATACAACAATATGCATATGGATCTATTTTCACACACATTCATCTCACTGGCCGAGTATTGGGAACATTTAGAATCACCCTTGTCTCTATCCCTAGAGACTCAGATACTTGCGCTACCTGCTACGTAGACAAGGCCCAGTCCTCTTTCCTCTTATCGACGGAAATGGGAAAAAGCGCAAAGGTTCACAAGCGTACGGTACGCCACAAAAGCCTCACCATCTCTCCCTTCCCTTACCAATTACCATCCCCCACGCACTACAGAAAAAGAAGACAACTGCCAATAACAGTGCCTCCACGACGCTTACGACCCCACCGCCACCGTCGAAGTCCGCGCAGGCAGCAGCATCTGTAGCATCCGCCGCGAAAAAGCACAGGCTGAAGGGAAAGGCCAAGGCGACGACGACAAGAACTGCTGCTGCGCCAGGCCATGTGCTCGGTGGCGCGGACTATGTAGATATCATGTTGGGCAGTCGGAGGCGAGAGCGAGAGGAAGCGCAAAAGTTACCCCCTCCCGACTAAGGGTCATTCCATGGTCTCTGCCACCACCGTCACCGTCACTTACTACTTACCGCCGGCCGCCGCTGCGGCATGTATGGTAAATGGAGGTGGAGGTCGCCTTGTCTGTGTCTCGGTGGTGATGACCAGGTGTTGAACGCTGTAGTACGTTGAAACAACCGGTGAACCGATGAACCGCCGGATTCCCGTCGATCGCGGGAAATGGACATTCGGCGACGGCGCCGGCGGCAGCAGCAGCGACCAGCGACGTATGTGCCAAAGTTACTGTCTATTACACTGTTTTTTTTTTACTGCGATACAAGCCCCATGCGCTCGATTTCAACTTTTTTTTGTTTGAAAGTCCTGGTCATTGTTCTCCCAAGGCGGCCGCAGCCGCACAATGTGCACGGATGACCAGTGAGGGAATCTCTTTATTTCACTGGTTGTCCTGTGTTTATGATACGGGTTCTAGTTTGTTTCAGTTGGTAGGTACCTTGGTGATGGCGAGGTCGGCGAGGTCTCAGGTACGGACAGGCCCGTGATGCCCGGTTCCATGCCTCATCGTCCCTATCTTAACCCATACTCCAGCAGCTACCTTGACAGGATTTGTCTTTCTTCAGTACCAAAGATGCACCAGCTACTTATCACGTATCTTGCTCTGCAAAATGAGATAGAGATAATATTGTACAGCACGTCTTTCGTGCTAGTATCAACATGAAACCGTGGATACCGTCTGTAGTAACTAGGCCCCTAAGATGTGAGGGTCGCCTGGTCTGTTCTTGAGACGACACCTGGGCCTATTCCTTGACATATGTGAACAGCCAACGTGTACTGTAGCGAACCCTGGCACCTGATGACACAGATCCCAGACTGAGAAACTACAGGAGCAAGGTCTGATAAATTCCAGAAAGACCGAGATGAACGGATGATCAAAACGCGATGGTGTAAGCGAACGAAGAGAAGTGTGTGGTATACAGAAAGAAGGTCCTAGTAAGGACCGTCCGATACCTCGAGGTCAAAATCGCACTGGTTTTTGGCTCGATGTGGGTACACCTGTGCCACGAGAGGGGGTGGGTAGTGGCCTAGCCCTCGACCTCGCCCCTGGCGAGACGACAGTCACGACGGCCATCGGGATAGCAGGCTGCTCAGAAGCAAGCCATTCCTGTGAAAGCCTCCTTAGGGGCGACAAGGGGACGTCGGGTTCCTGATTACTGCGTTCCCAGGCTAATGAGGGATTGCCTACACTGCGAAGAGACGCTGAGGGCGATGGAAGCACCGAGACGGTGGGTGCAGGGGTCACTGTGTGAGGCGAAGCATGTGGGTAACCGCGAGGAGGCTCTGTGGGGGCGGGCTGCCGGGACGCTACTTCGAGGAGCCCTGCGATGTCCCAGTCCACAAGTGTGCGGGAGTTTGAGCCCCTCCTGGTCCTGGTGCCAATACTATGACCCATGCTGGATTGGCTCTTCGCCGACCTCAAGCTCGGGGGGTAAAAGGGGGCTAAAATGGTGGATCGGGTCGACTGCGGCACGCGCGATTCGTTGGAAGCGATGGTGAACAATTCTGCGGGGTACACAGGATCTACTGGAGCCAGAGAGCGCACAGAGCTAGTCATATCTGCATGAGTTAGGGCAGGCTTAGGTGGCACAGGAGGAGCGAATGGTGAACTCGATGCGTTGGTCCCTGGCTTTGGAATAGTCTCGGTGAGGCGTCTCATCAGTTTGCTATTTGGAGAGCAGCGCGAGGTCTTGATAGTGATGCATAAATTCGTTGCATCTCTTCTCTGTATTCCTGTTGAACACACGCCTGAGACGTTAAGACGTTGTTTTTTTATATTGGATCGCGACATATACTCTAGACCTCCCACAACCACAAAACCGGACCGGATCCTTCTATTTGATCAACAACTAGCCGATGTCCGACTTTCGTCATCACGTGGAAGTCACGGGTTGTACCAAAGTCTGTGTAACACGTGATCATATTTCATCGATGAGTTATTGTGTTACCACATACTATCTTCATGCACAAATGGCAAACTGCACTCCCACAGCTAACTGCTCATACATCAGAAAAACGCGAATTCTGCCCCAGCGCGCCCCAGTGCACCACAGCGTGACAGACGCCACAGCCTGTGACAGCTCTGGACAGTATGACCGTAAGTGCATAGCATTAGCATGCATTTTTGCTTACAGCTCTTTTCAAAATGATGCGGAAAATTTTGTTTTTGTGACCAGCCACATCATGATGCGGAGCTCCAAAAAAGACTGGCCAGCTGAATCGGAGCTTACATTCCGGAAAAGCATGTCCACGTCAACTTTTTTTTTTTTGGGCGTCTATGGTGCTGGTGGTTACCGGGCAGATACATACATTTTTTTACACATAGAATATACAGGAGTTGTTGAATAAAGTTAGAATAGAGATGACTTTATTTTCCTAATACTATTCCACACATGTAATTGTCATAATCGATCTTCTGATAAAGCGGTGGTGGAGTGTAGTCCCTGCCGCTCTATTTTAGTGTATATGAATATATATTGAGTCAAGCATTAGTTGTTGCTATGGCCTACTTGGTATAGCATTTTTTTTATTTGTCGTGAGCTTCTGGTTCGAATCACGCAGGGCCTTTTGAATATCGTGACATAACTGATGACAAGTGGCCGCCAGTGTATTTTGCTGTATATAATGTATATTATGGGATATAGTATGTTGCTGTTGTGGTGTAGTGGGGACCACTACCTTTTTACTTCTGTTTACCTTGTAGGGCCTGCTGGTTCGAACCATGCTTGGGACTTTTTTT
>QLOT01000818.1:0-10220 GCA_003313875.1 Russula aff. compacta
TGCTTACTCCAGGGCTCTGTCTTCGTCATCCTGCTCCTAGGGCATCCTAGAAGCTATAGTCCATGCGGTATCACGTGCGCTGGACCGTGACCGCATAGCCGGTCCGCACGTGCCGAATCCTAGAGTGAACGTCCATCATCTATACTTACCGATCCTCAACGTCTTGTCTTGCCCTCTGGAAGCTCACCAGCCCCTTCATTGGGCTTTAACCTCAACTCCTGATGTCCCCGCAGTTCACGTAGCCCAGTGGCTAGCCACTCCGTGACATCACCCTCCTCTTAGATGGAAACCGCACCGCGGTTGAGAGCGTCTGCGAGGGACGCGGCGCGTTGCTCCAGGCTTTTGAGTTGGTTGTCCTTTTCCACAATTTCTTCGGCCACGGTGTCGAGGGCAGTGAAGCGTACACTGCCACAGTAGACCGCCTCGATGGGGCCGCACATAGTGGGGTAGAGGTGCGGGATCCCCTTGCGCGCGACAATGCATTCGCGACCATGCGCACAAATGCGCCAGGGGTCAAAGTTACTGTCGACGTTGTGCTGCTCATGGAACTCTTTGACGATCTGTTGCTGCAGATTGGAGCAGCGTTGGTGGCGGTTGGAGCAGTAGGGATGGCTAGTGGCAGTGGAGGTGAAGGGGCTCGCTGGCTTGAACTGAGGCATGACTTAGCTGGTGGAACTTTAGAAACTTTGATGGTAGCGGCAGTAACGTTCGTGGCAGAAGTGAGAGTGCTGGAGGGCGTGAGCGTGTGTGATGTGGGGCTTGCAGCAATGGGAGAGGGGACGCGTGAGGTCCTTGCTCGGACAGGAGCAAGGCTTGAAGTCGTGGAACTTGTGGAATGTATAGGGGGCTGAATGAAGGAGAGACTGGAAGGAGAATTTCTCGGGAGGAGGCATAAGGACTCAGCTGGACGCCCCTCTTTTACATTTTCTTTCATGCCTTCGTGGCAGGCTTCCTTTGTCTGACGCGCTAATCGTTTTGTAAGGCATGCAGTATTGTCGATGCCCGTGAATTTGATCGAGGTTTCCCCATACACAACAGATGCCCCATGGGCAGATGTTCCTCGGGTCCCAGTAGTGCCCCGCACCGTCAACTCTGCACTTCCAGAACTCATTAGTGAGCGTGGGGGACGACATAGAAACTTAACAAGGGCAGCGCGCATGCGTGTAGGCAGACGAGGTCGGGTGTCCAAGTCTTCTAGGGGGTGTTTGCGGTGATACGTCTTTACTAGGGCGTCAGCAAAGACTTGGTCAGCAGGTTCCCATGTATCGTCTGCCGCTGAGTAACCCTTCCAGTGGATGAGATATTGGAGCTTCTTCTGCCGCCCATGGAAGCGATGACTGATGACCTGCTCCACTTCATACTCCTCTTGATTCTCGATTATCTCCGGTGGCAGCCGCTGATAGTTCATCCCATGCTCCTGGGTCTCTTTGTAAGGCGTTAGTAAGGAGGCATGGAATACTGGATGGATGGTCCATGCGGCAGGCAGCTCGAGTTTGTAGGCGACTGGGGAGATTTGCTTGAGGATTCTGAAGGGTCCGTGACGCTTAGGAGCGAGTTTGGCCAACTGGTATGGTAGTGTGAGAAACTTAGCTTCGAGCCAGACCTGCTCTCCTTCTCTGTATTGCTCCTGGGGCGTTGTTGCTGCCGTCCGGTTGAGTGCTTGTATTGCTGCGCTTCTATGCTCCTTGAGGAGCGTTTGTCTGTCTTCCACGGTCACGTTATTCGTTTTTGGGGTGATGGCTTCCGCTGCCGTTGGTGTGTATCCTAATAATACCTCATGGGGACTCAGCTTCGTGGTGGCATTCAGCCATTTATTGTATACAAAGGATGCGATGGGGAGCCACTCGTCCCAGTCGTCCTGCCGTGCCGTGGTGTAGAGACGTAGATATTGCTCTACCCACTGGTTCTTGCGTTCTGAAAGTCCATCTGTTTGTGGGTGGAAGGCTGTGCTAATGTTTTGATTGATCTTCAATTTGGTAGTGAGGGCCGTGGCAAAATGTGACGTGAAGCGTGGGTCTCTGTCTGAAATCATTCTCGAGGGCGCTCTGAACCAGGGAAAGACGTGTTGAAGGTATAACTTAGCTATGCCTTCACCGGTGATTGTTGTGTTACAGGGTATGAACAATGCCGCTCATGAGCACCCTTGGTCCACTACTGTTAGTATTGCGTCCTTGCCATTCAATGTGGGAAGTTGGGTGATGAGGTCCATGGCGATGGTGTTGAAAGGGCGTTCACTAGGATCTCCTGGGATGCGGTAGAGTGGTACCGTTGCTTTTGAGGTACGTATCTTGTTTTGTTGGCATGCAGCACATCCTTTGACATAGTGTTCGATCCAGGCGTTCATGCCTGGCCACCAATAGTGTTGGGATACTAGGGCGATCGTGTTATCTCTTCCCGGGTGCCCTGCTGTTGGTGAGTTGTGATATTGAGCTAGAATATCACGCCTTAGCTGAGTGTCAGTGGGCACGGCCCACTTATTGTCTTTCACGTATCCTTCTGGTATCTTCCTGGCTCCTTTCGTATCGCACCATTCTTCCATTTCACTGTGCTTCCTTTCTTGTGTTTCTATGACTTGACTTTGAATTCCTCGTGGCGTGGCGATCGTGGTTTTGACGAACAATTCGGGAGGAATGAGTGTAAGGGCCTCATTGTTGTGCTCCCCTTTGTCCACTCCTGGTGGTCTTGACAGCATATCTGGTGCTGCATGGATTTTGCCAGGGACATGCTTGAAGACAAGGTTGAAGTCTTGAAGGTCTGAGAACCATCGTGCGACGTGCCTGTTGACCTTCCTTGGCGTTTTCCAATGTAGGAGGTTAGCGTGATCCGTGAGAATAGTGACAGGAGTTTCTGTAGCTGCGAGGTGCGCTCTGTACTTCATGAGCGGCATATAAACTCCTAAGAACTCTCTTTCATAGATGTCATAATTGCGTTGAGTTGGTGTGAAGGTGGCGGAGTAGTACGCGACTGGGCAGAGCATTGGTTTTTGAGTCCGGGGGTTGATTTCGCCCTCTTGCGAGAGTATGGCTCCCATGCCATATGCTGAGGCGTCTGTAGCAAGGAAGAAGGCCTTGGTGTAGTCAGGTTGCCGTAGTATTGGTTGGCTGCACATGAGCGTTTTGAGGTGTTCGAAGGCTTTCTGGCACTCTTCTGTCCATTTGAAGGTTGCACTCTTCTTCGTCAGTTGTATGAGGGGGCGCGCTATGTTCGAATAGTTTTGGATGAAGTATCTGTAAAATCTGGTGAAGCCTAAGAAGGCCCGTACGTCAGTGACGTTCTGTGGTGGTTGCCAGTCCGCGACGCCCTTTAGCTTAGCTGGGTCCATTTGTACCGTCCCATTCTCTAATACGACTCCTAGAAACTCGATCTTGCATTGCTCGAAGGCGCACTTTTCTGGTTTAAGGTATAGATCATGCTGTCGCAGTTTTTCCAGTATGCGGTGGACGCATTCTTCATGGAATTTTGGGTCGTCTCTGGTAGCGATCAGTATGTCGTCCATGTAGACGACTAGCCATCCTTCTGCCACTTCCTGGGTAAATATTGCGTTCATCATGGTTTGGAACGTCGCTGGTGAGTTTGTTAGCCCAAAGAACATCACGGTAGGCTCAAACAGCCCTTGGTTAGTGATAAACGCAGCCTTCCACTCGTCTCCTTGCTTGATGCGAACGTTATTGTATCCCCAGCGTACATTGAACTTTGTAAAGAGCTTTGCGCCTTGTACTTTCACTATGAGTTCAGGGATGAGCGGTAGTGGATATCGATTCTTGATAGTCCACTCGTTGAGACGTCTATAGTCTTGTACCGGTCGTAATTTGCCATCCTTCTTTTTGATGAAGAAGAAGGGTGCTGCGTAGGGGCTTTTTGATGGGCGGATATACCCCTTCGCTTGCTGCTCCTTTACGAAGTCAAGGAGTGCCTTCTGTTCGTCTTGGGTGAGTTGATATATTTTCCCTGGGATCGTTGCGGGGGCATTGGGCTTTAATTCGATTGCATGGTCCCAGATCCTTGTATCTGGGAAGCACTGCGTGGCTTCTTCACTGAAGACATGGGAGTGATGCTTGTACTTATCTGGTACTGCTTTACTCCCCTTCTGTGACCCTGCCTGTTCCGCCAGTTTTGATGCTAGCGTTTGCTTCTTGTTCGTTACTGGGCTTTCTCCTGACATCTGAACTTTTGCGATGTACAGTGAACCGTTCGGCGGTACGTATGGGTGGCGCACGACTCGTCTTCCTGCTGGGGTAGCGTTGCACGCACCAATCTGCATCTTTTCCTTACCCAGCGCGTGGAGGATGAGGGGTAGTTGCTCAGCATCGATCCACCCTCGTGCCCAGTCGATGTTCAGTTGCGTCGCAGCGAACCAAGGGTATCCTAATATCATCTTTTGGTCGCCTAGATTAGTGAGGAAGAAACATAACTTCGTCCTTTGCTGTCCCGTCTGCATTTCTAGGTCCGTGTAGTGGCTGATGCTTCCGTTCTTGTTAAGCGTGCCATCAACATTGTACACCGGTCGTGGCTCTTTCAATCGTTTGGCGGGGAGCTTCAGCTGTTGTGCATAGTCCTCATGGATGAAGTTCTCTGTTGCGCCTGAGTCCAAAAGTGCGGTCGCTTCGTCTCTTTTGTGTGAGAGGTGAATGAAGGTACGCAGCTGCATGGACTTCCAAATTGAGAGGTAGATACCCTCTTTATCACTTCTCTTTCTCCATGTGGATTGGATCATGGCGTCATATGGCGCCTGGTGCGCTTTACACAAACGAGTGAGCACCGCGTCGCGGTCTTCAATTGTCAGGCCTTCAAACTGGTTACATAGGTCATCGAGTGATGGGGTTATCCCTACACCCACGCTTGACCCTTCCCATTGGAGCTCCTGTGGCATTACAAGCGCAGATTTACTCTCTTCCGTGGACGACGTGCACGTACTATGGGCATCATCAAACAGGTATCCCTCCTCCTCTTGAGGTTGCTCGAGTGATGCGACCTTCTGGTTCTGCCATTGCCTGGCTTTCTTCTGACGTCTCCACTCCTCTTTTGTGAGGATTCGAGATTGGGCTCCTTTCTTCTGTGAGGGAACGAGCATTTCCTGGGGAACTCCCTTCGCATTGGTCCACACCGTGCCATTCTTTGCGCATAACCTCTGGAGGATCTTGTTTGCTCCTGTGATTCGGATGGCTCTGTCCTTGGCTGCTTCGTACGTCTGAAATCTCATAGGCATCCTTGCTTTGATGTTCGGAGTGAGTCCTTGGACGAAGCGTTTTACGCGCTCGACTCCCTTCAGGGGTCGTTTGCCAGCATCATAAGCTTTCTCGAAGTTGGCAATGTACTCATCAATGAAGGGCCATTTCATCTCTACCCTGGTATCGCTCTGCCATCGTCCTTTCAGCATGAATTGCTTGAAGAAGGCTTGCACAAAGGCTTCGCCTATGCACGGGTCCTCACGGTCTTGTTTCTCCAGCCAGTCCAACTGCTGGTCGACCCATTCATCTACCGCTCCACCTCTGATATAGGCAAGTGTAAGGGCAGCTCTTGAAACTGGAGAGGCTAGTGCTGGTTCGTCATCGTGAGCCATAAAGTATGCTGCACATTGATAAATGAAGTTCTCAGCTTCAGAGGGGCTCCCCTCAAATATTTTTGGCATCTTCACTGCCACTTCTTTCTCCGATGAGGTTTCCGTCTCTCATCGTTGCTCTCTCTTCAATTCTTCGGCCTCTTGCTTCAGGACTTCCTGTCGCATGTGTTGCAATACCATAGGTGGTAACATCGTGTCTTCCCAGTTTCTTGGAGAATCGTGGATGGAAAAGAAGTCAAGTCTAATGTCACCAGTCGAAGCCATGACCTTAGTAAAGCTTGAAGCAATGAGTCGAACGCTCGCAAGTCCCACTTGCGAGGAAAGGTAAACAAGCCACGAATCTCCCCCTGGGGTGACTAGGTCACAAACGCTGTATTCTCCTAGACAAGGAGGCGTACAGGGCGGACAGGAGACTCAACTTAGAGAGTCTCTAGCCCAGCACCTAATGCGCTTATATACCTCGGCCTTAAGGGCCGGTAGTCCGAACTATGGTACAGTAATGCGACAGTAGTAAGTGTACAGTAATCAGGAACAATAAGAGAGAACAATCAGTAAGCGACTAGACTGCTCACAAAGCAGAAGTCCTAATCCAGCGCACTGACTAAAGCGCTGACTGATGCTGAGTGATACTAAAGAGCTTCCAAAGCTCTTACTCACTGCCTCTGACTAACTGTTAGTCATGCACAGTCATCCTGCTTACTCCAGGGCTCTGTCTTCGTCATCCTGCTCCTAGGGCATCCTAGAAGCTATAGTCCATGCGGTATCGCGTGTGCCGGACCGTGACCGCATAGCCGGTCCGCGCGTGCCAAATCCTAGAGTGAACGTCCATCATCTATACTTACCGATCCTCAACATCTTGTCTTGCCCTCTGGAAGCTCACCAGCCCCTTCATTGGGCTTTAACCTCAACTCCTGATGTCCCCACGGTTCATGTAGCCCAGTGGCTAGCCGCTCCGTGACAGCACCTGTGTGCAGCCTACATGCACCCACGTGCAGCCTTCATGCACCCATGCACAGCCTTCATGCACCCACGTGCAGCCTTCATGCACCCACGTGCAGCCTTCATGCACCCACGTGCAGCCTTCATGCACCCACGTGCAGCCTTCATGCACCCACATGCAGCCTTCATGCACCCACGTGCAGCCTTCATGCACCTGCGTGCAGCCTTCATGCACCCGTGTGCAGCCTTCATGCACCCGCGTGCAGCCTTCATGCACCCATGCGTGGCCTTTGTGCACCCCTGTGTGGCCTTTGTGCACCTGTGTGCAGCCTTCATGCACCTGTGTGTGGCCTTTGTGCACCCGTGCCTGACCTCCCTGCACCCTTGCCATCCTATACCTGTGCCCAGCTTTACAGGCATAGGTGTGGTCAGGTATGGGTGGCAGGTGTGGGGGGGAGCAGGGACAGGGCATGGGTTGGCGGGCGTAAGCAGTTAGAACAGCCATGGGCTGGGTGTGTGAATGTGAGCACCAGCCAAAAAAAAACAGAAAAACAACTCATCTAATCCATCCACAGGCAGGCAGTGGCTAGACGTGTGAAGGGGTGCAAGGATTGGCAGTGCATATTGGCAGGTGTATGCACAGCCAGAACATGGACCCAGAGGTGGGTGTACAAACATGAGCACAAGCCAAAATAAAAAATAAATAACTCACCTGGTCCATCTGCAAGCAGGCAGTGGTGGCCACGAGAGGTGTGGCCAGGCATGGTTGGGTGCGGATTGGTAGGCAGAGGGAACCAGGTGAAAAAAGCAAAAAAGCAAATTCAAACAAGTCTGTTTGCATGTGACATGGCATTTGCAGTTTAGTAAGTTACTTAACCTTTTTTTTCATGGCTTTGGAGCCCCCACCCGCATTCACTCGCCTGGCCACCCCGACCTGCACTCCCAGCCCCTGCCTGCAAACGGATGGACTAGCCTGGTGAGTAATTTATTTTTATTTATTTTGGCTTGTGCTCACATTTACACTGTGTCTGTGTTCACCTGCAGCACATTTTCACCCACACCCTGCCAGTCGCTGCCCCCCCCTGCGCATACCTGGCCACTCCTGTGCCACAGATCCAAAGGCCCATAACACCAGCCAAGGATTCGGCTGGGGGTACTGTGAATGGATCAGGTGAGTAGTTTTTTCTTTTCTTTTTTTAGCTTGTGCTCACGTTCCCACACCCTGCCCACAGCTGTTCTAGCCATGCTCACACCCACCAACCCATGCCCATGTCCCTGCTCCCCCCCCCACACCTGCTGGCTGCACGTGGGTGCACAAAGGCCACGCACAGGTGCATGAAGGCCATGCAGGTGCACAAAGGCCGCGCAGGGGTGCACAAAGGCCACAGGGGGGTGCACAAAGGCCACATGGGGGTACTCGAAGGTTGTGCATGGGTGCACAAAGGCTGCACATGGGTACACAAAGGCTGCACGCAGGTGCAGGATGACCAGGCAAGGGTGCACGCAGGTACATGAAGGCCGCATGGGGGGCATAAAAGGCCGCATGCGGGTGCAGGATGACTGGGTGTGGGTGCAGGATGACTGGGCAAGGGTGCAGAGAGGCTGGGTGAGGGTGAGGGAGGCCCGGCAAGGGTGCAGGGAGACCAGGTGAGGGTGCAGGACCCAGGTGCAATGTTAATCTTTTGTCATAATAGTTATTATGAGACTTTTATTTCAACACTACAGTAGCTAGAAATTAATATAGTTTTTGGATTTTGCTACTTTGTGGCTTTTTGGGCTTGTGGGAGCTTGTCAGCTTGTCATCTTGTGGACCTGTCATTGCTTATTACCAAAAAAAAAGAACCAACTTGTGAAAAATCAGACATAGCCTGTTTGGCCTGCCAACTTGTCACTTGTAGCACCTGTACAGGCCTGTACAGGTGTCTACAGGCATTCTGTTAAAACACTGATGCACTCAGAGTTGCCTGCATTGATTCCTTATATTGCTTGAGCAAGAGCCAAACTGTTACCTTGAAGCAGTAACACACCTTGTCCTCCCCCTGAAAGAGGACATTACAGAATCAGGAGAATACACCCCACTGCTAGGGGCTGACTCCACTTCACTCAGCAGCATTTACCACTAAGACAGTGGTATGACAAATCACCAAAGAAACCTCTGATAATGCCTTCAAGGAAGATCCTTGAATCTGTCCAAGACCCTCATTGCAGAGCAATATAGTATCTCCAGCTGCTGGAGGCTATCGATACAAAGACCTAGTTGCAATAGTGCTGGTGCACTCATTCTAGAATGAACTCACATATTGATACCAACTCTGGCTATTGAGCTAGATGAACACCAGAACCCAAAGAACCAACGCAGATCCCCAGACCCTCTAGAACCCCACCAATGAGAGTGATGCACTCAGATTATCAGAAGACAGACCTGCCACACCCAGTCTAGCATGACAGAAAGAGTGGAGCTGAGGGTATGCAGATGAGCTTGGGGATGGGACAGCAATGCCAGAAATCCATGGGTGGGTGTGAGACTGTTTTATTTTGATCGTGAGACAAGCTTTAGAACACTTTCAAACAAAGATAACAAGTAGGAAGAAAAATGATGTATAATGCCTAGTGTCTTTGGAGTGTAGATACAGGAGAGAGTGGCATTTGTAAGGGGAGGAAGTGGTTTCTTCTAGGGTGAGGGAGGTGCAATGTGAGCTTTGTTGAGGGAAGTAAAACAGCTCAGTTGGAAAGGAGGGTAAGTGACATGGACCAACTCATGAGTCTTGGTGGCCCTATCATAGTTATCTGAATTAACATCTTCTTGACAGGTCTCAGGTTCTTCCTCAGGTGCTACTGCCCACTTTTGCTTCATTATGTTCATATTGATTGAAGTGACAATGCTGCTGCTGGTGCTGATTGAGATGGTGCAGGGGATGCTGCTGCTGCTGGCCCTGCTATCAATGCTGGTGCTGGTGCAGGTGGGGGCAGTGGCAGTAATGTTACTACTGCTGGTGTTGTGCTGGTGGAGGCAGCAGCAGTGCTGCTGGTGTTCCTGGTGCTGGTGGAGGTAGCAGTGGCTGTGCTGCTTGTGTTGCTGCTGCTGGCCCTGGTGCTGGTGGCTCCAGTGCTGGTGTAACCAGCGCAGGCACTGCTGCTGGTCCTTGTCCTGGTGAAGGTGGTGCCAGTGCTGCTGCTGATAGATGCAGTGCAGGCAATGCTGATGCTGATGCTGCTGGCTCTGGAGCAGGTGGGAGTGGCAATGGCACTGCCATGGGTACTGGTGCTGGTGAGTTCACCATCTCATCATTGATGTGCAGCCAGGCTTCACCACTGCTCTGCCATTGCCCTGTGCACTGCCATCTTGGTTTAGGTGGAGCACATTGAGCATATAGTGCCCACTGCCTGCAGATATGCCATGGTGGTAGAGCATGTAGCACACTGGCTATGTGGGTCATTGGATAGTGGTGCCATGATGTCTGGATGGGTAAGATGCAAAGATTATGTTGTTGATGTGTAGTGCAAAAATGGTGGTGCCATGATTAGTTTTTTGTTGGTAGATGCACCACTCGTTGCACCTGTGGCGGAAGTTCCAGGATTGGATGGCATCTTTGAATGTGTGATTCCAGATCTGGCTGGCCTGCCACATGCTGTACATGCACCTAAGTTCCCACATCCAGTCTTCTTTGCCAGGTTCCTCAAAACCTGGGGGCTGCTTCATATATGCAATCTTGTCATCTGG